>KV749875.1:0-15111 GCA_001692915.1 Glonium stellatum
ACAGTAGACTAGATCTTGGCAGAGGTTCAACACACGGGCAGGGCAAAGAACAAAGACAAAGGCAGAGATATAAGAGTAAGGTAGTAACAAAGAACTAACGGAAGCATCAGAAGCGCCGGAAGCATCAAGTACTAAAAAACTCCAGACGAAGCAATAGATATAAGGCAGTAGACAGATACAAGGCATTACATACGTACGTTAGATAGTACACTATTTTTAACCTTCCATCTTATATTTGCATACAAAATACATAAATATTATCTTGTATTCCCCTGTTCTATCTGCCCTCGTCACTGACTCTGGCCCGAAACCTCTGGACTCATCCCCACAATTTCACAACTCCCAATCAACCTCCTCCACACATCTCCACTTTCTTTATCCTCGTCATTTCCGAAAAGCGTCTCTTTATGCCCAATCAGTACCATACCCGTTTTGGCTCTTGTGATGGCTACGTTCAACCTCCTCATATCCTTCAGAAATCCTGATTCTCGTCTGGTATTACACCGTACGGTAGGATAAACAATGATATCAGCCTCTTTGCCCTGAAAACTATCCACACTCGAAACTTCAATGCCGGGCAACATTGAACGTAGCAGCTCAGCCTGACGTACATATGGTGATAGGACGGCGATCGAGAAGCCTTTGAGGGCCTCACCTGTTTGAACATGTGTGGTGAGAAGTTTGCAGACTTCCCGACAGAGGATAGCTTGTACTTTATTGCTTTTTGACTTCCGGCCGAGATCTTCAGATTCAAGACAGGGGATAAAGACTTTCCGGCCAGAAGATTTGGGTTCTGCTGAAGGCCATGGGAACTTGGAAGGTGGTAGAGGGCGATCGTTGTCATCCACGGCCGTTTGAAGCTTGCTGTCGTAAAATTCGGTAGAGCTGAAAGAGCAGATGTCGCGATGCATGCGGTACTGGGTATCCAACATGACTTTCCGGACGCCGGAACGCTCAGCCATTCCGTAGAGTCTTTCGAAAAGAGAAACGTCAAAGCCTTGCGCCAAAGCATTTTGTTGCACTGTTGCTCGTAGCTGGACGTGGTCTCCTACAAGCACGGCTCTTGTCGCTCCTTTGACGAGTGGAACTAGGGATGCAGGTTCAGTCTGCTGCGAAGCTTCATCTATTACTACCGTATCGAAGAGTTCGGATCTAAGAAGCCCAACGCCAGCACCAATGCATGTGGAAAATATCAGTTGGGATTCCTTGACCCGTTTCTGAGCTTTGCGGCGTGCTTCGGGATGTTCGTTGATATCCTTTCCGAGCATTCCATCGCATGTGTAAGATTTAAGGTCTTCGGATACTTTTCTGACCTAAGTAGAAATCTTTAGACACAGATAGGAGTGTGTAAATTATAGCAGCTTAGGGGAATGGGAAGAATGGAACCATGATGACCTACATCTGTCGTCACACGGAGCGGGACTGGCGCCTTATCATCAAATCCTACTTCGTCTAGGTACTTGCGCAACACATTGTCGACTGCATTATGAGTTGGTGCAGCTACTAAGATTCTCTTTTCGGGCTCGGCCAGCAACATCTCTTGGATCATTGCAACAATCGTGCGGGTTTTGCCGGTCCCAGGGGGTCCCCACAATAGGCAAACCAGAGACCTCATTGCGGCTTCAATCGCTCTATTTTGGCTAGCATTCAGATCAGCGCGAGGAACAGATACTAAATCAAGCGTGTCTCGATTTGCGAATACGGATGTCTCTCGAACTAAGCCAGCAAGTTCCATAAAAATTGGGCAGCACTCCCGGTTAGTATAAAATTCCGTTACAGCATCCAACATAGCTCTACTAGTGACAAAAGACCCACAGTTCTTTAGATGCCAGGAGCAGTTTTCCAGATAACTAGGTGGTCGATGCAAGCAGCGGAATGTTGCAGTTCCAAGTTGAGCAGATTGGACGATAGCATCCATAGAGAACGGTCGTCCGAAAGGGAAATTCTTGGGAACGTTCGCAGCCGTGAGCTGGACATGATCATCTTTCGAAAAGCGGGCAAACGGTGCGTCTACTCGAAGTTGAGCCTCTACAATAGAACTTCCACTAACGGAGTCCTTATGGGTCAAATTGAGGAGCCCTTTCCACGCCGACTTGGCAGCAAGTGCTTCGTCTATGTGATCGAGCGCGATTCCAAAGATGCCTCGCATGAAGGTTTCAATTGCAGGTCGCCGGCCTACCAACAGCCGGCTACCCTCTGGTTCCAGTGCGCCCAGAAATATGTCCATGGCGAGCTCGGCCGAGCGGACTGTCAGTGCAATGCACTCTACAATTTGTGAGAGGTGTTGCAAGGATAGGTACTTTAACTTGCCCAAAACTAGCTTGAACGGCTCAAGGACTAGTTCGTGCATGGTACCAGATTCAATAACTAGTGCTGTCAGCAACTGAGGCGCCGCGTCGGCAAAATCTTCTTCGAGGTCACTAAAGAGGGCTTCCCAGCTATTCGATATCAGGAAAGCCTGGATTAGAAAGGGTGCTTCACGCAGAATATTGACTAAAAATGGAAATAAAACCTTCCGTTGGTTACGCTTGCCGGGGAGTACATGCTCTAGAACGTGATCAAATAGTCTCCGTAACCGCAACCTCTCGTTGTGTTGCAAGAGGAGTCTCATTACGTGCTCAATTTCGCTGAAATTTTCCAAGTTATTCAATGCTGTTAGATTTTCCTTTTGGAGAATGTCTTCAACAAAAGCTGGCTCGGAAGCCCATTCAATATTTCCTAGGGTAGGAATGGAGAATTCCTTGGCTTCATCCTCAAAGAGCGGTAGTTTTTCTTGGGTGTCAACATATTGTAGCCAGAGATCAAGCGCACGGAGAGATTCAACATCTCTGTTACTGATAACATAGACTTCCTAAAACTTGCGGTTAGCTGCGCTGCTCAAATCATCCATTAAAACTCTTACAGCGGCAAGGATTCCCGAGCGATTGATCCTCCCCACATGTGTTTGAACATCTTTGCTGATCTTATCAAGCGATATGCTGGCCCGGCATGCGTAATTCGTCCCATCTTCGAAAGCTTTTTGCTTTTGTCTCCTACGATCCCCGCCGCCTTTTTCCTGCCTGTAAGAGGAATCATTCTGAGGCCCTTCAGATAAGAAGATAAATGTGTTGGCACGTTTTCCATCATAAAGTTGGAGAACATTGTCATCGCAGAATAGCCTATAGTTAACCTTCGTTGGTACAACACGGTATCGCGACGAATTACTGCCTTGCGACCTTGGGAACGCAAACACGCGTACTGAAGCACCGACCTGGCATTCCTGTCCCTTCTCTAGCTTCTGGGGAATATATATGGCTACGGTAAGGCGCTCGTCCACTCTCAAGATGATAAGCTTTTTGTGGAATAGCTCCATACTACGGCTGACAGAAAACAGAAAGGTTTCTAATCGGTCAGTCGAAGAGTTGAAAGTAGGCTTCCAGTGGAAAATTGGGTGGTGCAATTGGAAATTCACCAGCTCCGGAGGCTCAACAAGTTCAGACTGTAGAAGCCCATTCATGAGAAGGCTAGGCCCGGCAGCAGATATGGGAAGAAGGCTGAGAGTCCACGCCTTTTCCTCATCAGTGAGCAGTCCAAGATTGAAGAATGGCAAGAAATCTGAGAATTCGCCACCGTTTTTTAACAGCCAACGATGTGCTATTTTAACGCGTTCAAACTCAGATATAGCACCGTATTCGTTACTGAGCAACACTTCCATGACCTCGAATGGGAAGGTATCTGGATCTTTCTGGGCCGTTAACCTCTCCTGGATCCAAGAAAACGATGCTTTATGTAAAACATCTAGAATGAAGTCGTCTATCTCTTGATTCTTTTTGGGTGGATCTTCTAAGATTGCTGGAACTTTTATCCGGTTACCGTCTACGCATTGGGAAAAAAGCCTGTTCAATTGTTGGCATTCAGGACTCATTGGACCTTTCAATCTCGCCCAGTCCAGATACAGGTTTTTGACACGCCCTAGTGATACGCTAGAATAGCGTGCGAAGTATTCAAGTCGGTCTTGGTGAGTAATCGGACGAAATGTAACTGTCTCTTTTGCGCCGGGATATAGTGCGGGCTCTGATATTATCTTAGGCACCAGGTCTGGATCCCAGCAGACAAGAACTGTTTGGTATGCAATATTAGTAAGGGACAAAACAATTGTAATAGCTTTACAGCTAAAATGTGAAGTGCACTAACATTTGTCGCCGTCTAAATCTCCTCCGGACATGAGATCAGCACTTGGCCTTCGCCCTTTCGTAGGAAACACTATGCAATCAACAAGGTCCGACAGCTTTGGATGGTTAACAGCTCGAAACTTTTGAAGATCTCCAGGATGCAAACATGGATTTCTTGTCACTAGGACTTCTGTGCCTGTGATAGTTCGAGCTACGCCATCGTCATCATGAGTTATCCTAACGAAGCACTGCCCTTCACGCAGCACATCGTATGGATCGCAAACACCGAAAATTAGTCTCGATTTCGGTACCATGATTCTGCATCTTCGCTCGCTTTTTTTATTCAGCAATTTATGATTTTCCTGGTTTACTAACGTGCGTACTTGAGGCAGCACTTTTTCTAGGCCCTCAATCAGCAGAGTTTCAGCAAGATCCATATGGTTTGTAAGCGTGCAGAACTTGAATGCCGAATGCCCCCCATCGGAACCCGAGGATGCTGTTTGAAGGAATTTCAGGTATTCCGCTTGTTTTCCGAGAAGAATATCTTTAGAGACCCCGAGGGCGTGGAGAAGAAGTACCGTCTCATCGTTGAGATATCCGTATGCGTATGGCTTAGGGAATATTAGCTTAGGTATAGAGAGCATCCGGTAATAGATCTCATGAGCAACATGCCTTTGAGTAGTCTACAACATATAGGCCGTGGTCGACCGCGCCTTTGAATTTCCTCATAGAGTCGCGGAACTTTGCCAGAATTTTCCCACGCATTGATGGTTCGTATGTCAAAATTCCCTTGTAGCCACGATAGCGAATTTGGAACACAGAGGGCATATACCTCTTATTTCGGTACGTAATGTTGATTTGCTTCACTAACTGCTCGGCGAGATGCGGCGCAATTAGTCCACATCCATCGGTAAAGATATAGTCTACAGACTGGACGCTTAAAGTGGAGGTATAATTAGTATTAACTTCAGAATATCGATTTTAGTAATACCAGAGTCCCCTGGTGCTTCCGCTTATAGTGTTCCCTCTTTGAAACGCTACTTGAGTGGCATTTGGTTAGGGATTCTGCAACGCGGACATACAAAGATAGGAAAATGATATTTGTACTACGAGTTTACTTACTCTGGAATATCTTCACAACGGTCTGGGGGTAGCTCGATGCCCATTACGGCGCTGGAAAAGAGTAGACCGATACGTTTTGCTTTCTTAGCAACTGTCTTCATTTTTGAGAAATCACCCATTTGCTCTACCTTCTTAGAAATATTCTCAACAGATTCTGCCAAGAGAAAACAGGATCGAGACTTGAGCTGGCTATTGCTGTGGCCATAGAAGTGGTAGCGGACTCCATTTAGGCAAACGCCAGATTGAAGCATGCGAATAATATAATCCGCTGACTGTCGTGCACTTCCTGCTTCGGTCACATTTGGGTCTGTTTTTGAAGGACAGCGAACTCGAAAATCGGCAAATGATATGAGAATGAAGTGGTCTAGAGGCTCGGCTGAGGTCACTCTATTTCGAGGAGCTTGCTCCAATTTGATTGTGATAGACTGGAATTTCTCATTTGAGACAACTGATATCGATTTGACTAGACCTTGGCGAGACAGCTCGGCGCCATTAGGTAGACCGGGGACATTGTAGGACCAAGTTTGATCGTCCAATTTGATTATCGGCTGAAGTGTGCGCTGAAAAGATCGGGGTCTCGTTACACTGGATCGGCTCGACATGATGCAGGTACATCAATGTGGAATCTGCAGGAGTAGAAGACGGGTCTTTCTTGACTTTGAGGCCGGTTGAGCTTTATGGCTATGTTGCCGAAATGGCTCAACTCTTTCAACTTAACTAGAAAAGTGGAAGCGAAGGAAAGAGGGCGGGGTTACACAATGATAGCGGTTTTCGGGCTGATGCCGATACAGGGCCTTATCCGGACCATGTTTGGCTTATTCTGGAATAAGTCGTGCATCGTTTTACTCGGCTTAATACTAGAATAAGTAACTTATCTTGGAATAAAATTCATGTAAAAGGGCTCTTATATTTGGAGGAAAGCATAAACAAGTTCTTCTAACGCGTAATGTATAACAGCTAACTCTCTATCTGTAAGACTCAGTCACAGGACTATCATGGCCAAACCATAACTTTTTAATTAGTCACGGGAAGCCCGAGCTAAGCCTTCAAGCTAAGCTAATTTAGGGTAATACTGCCGTAAGATTTGCCTTAACGTCTACTTCTAGCATAGTTTGTATTTGTACTAGAGTGAGACGCTTCAGCTGATACCGACTTATTCTAGAGCAAGGACGACTCATTTTAGACTGAGGCAAACATTATTCGGATAAGACTATGTATCCTTATTAGTCGGAACGAGCGGAGCATATTCTCAGCCTTGCCCATATCGCTCTACTAGTTGGCGTAACACCATACGCTGCAACTACACAGTCTACAACTATGGCTGACGCAAAGAACATCTATATTGTAGGAGCTCAGTGTACCGGAAAGACTACGTTAGCCGATGCTTTAAGCAAGTTCTTTGAATCTCCGAAAAACCACTATCTTCACGAGGGAGCAGTTTCAAAGCCTTATATTATCAAAGAGGTTGCCCGAAATGTTCTCCGCGAACACAAATTCACCGCCAGCGATATTACTTCCTCTAAATCTCGAGCCGCTCAGCTTCAACGACTTATCCTCGCCGCCCAGTACCGCATCGAAAGGGAAACACAAAGAAATGGATGGTTTATCTCAGATCGCTCAGCGCTAGACCCGATTGTTTACGCTCGGTTTTACGTTGGAGATGCCACTGCGAACGAGATGATGAATTCAGAAGAATGGCTGGAGATGAGGGAGCATATGAAACAAGGGCTGGTTTTTATCTGTGAGAGCGGCGTTCCTTGGTTGTTTGATGACGGGACAAGATTAATGCCTGACGATGTTTCTGACTGGGCTAAATTTCATAATTTATTCTGTAAAATGCTGGATGAGGCAGGGATACAATACCATGTTATCTCCAAGACTATGCTCGCTTTAGAAGAGCGGTTAGCCATGGTTCTGAATGTCTGGAAAGAAGGTGAAGTAAGCGTCCTGTAATACTAAATGCTGTAATAACGGAATGGTGAGTTGAATCGATATAATAGGTATATGCGTCTACTAATTTGAGATAGAGTAATGAAACTTCATTACAGATGCGGGACATGTAAGGCGATAGTTAGGAGGTAAGACACTTCTGAGGATTTGCGATTTGCAAAGCACAGACTGTGTTTCTACGTATATAACTTAACTTCTCAGATTAAAATCGCTTTCGGCATACTCTATAGCGTAAGCCAGCGTATTTGGTACTATTCAAAATCTAGATAGTCTACCCGTCTAGCCCGTCATCTACCAAATCTTCGACGCTCAAAGCCCCTACACTGCCCTCTAATCCTGTGTCGTCGTCTTTCAGAGAGGCGTTCTTCCCTTTCGTTGCACCCTTTCCTTTTCCTTTCCCTTTCTTGGCTCCTTCGACCGTAAGCGGCGCCTCCTTTACCCATCGCGAGATTGCCTCAGCGCGCTCAGTAGAGATAGGGTACTCCTTGCCGTCTTCCTGCGCCCAGCGCTTAGGGGCTGGAGCGGGGCTCGTCGGCGTCGTGCTATTTGATGTCGTACTCACGCCATTAGTGGTAGTCCCGGTAGGATGACTCAACCTCGCCTCAGCCTCTTCGTCTTCTCTGGCCCGCCTTTCCCTTGCACGTACCGCGCGTTGAAAAGATTCTTCGTCCACGACGCGCTCGTCAGCCAATGCTTCAAGGATCGCTTCATGCTTTTGGCGCTCGCGCTTTTGGGTCTCGGTTTCTGGCTTGGGCGTACTTGGGACGCTTCCTGCACCCGTCTTCGAGAGCTCGTTGCTGGTGTGCGAGGGTGAGGAGTTATTATGACCGGGTAGAGGGGCAGGGCGGCAGAGTGTCTCCCAGCTCTGCTGAAGGCGGATCCAGTTTCCCGCGCGGCGGAGCACCTCAATCCAGTCTGCACGTGCAGGGCTGCGCGCAGCCAGAAATATTGGGTAGCCGTCGCAAACACGGGCGAGGCGGGCGGCGTTGTGGGCATGGCGGAGAAGTTCTTTGGGTGGAGTTTGGAGCAAGGCATGGCAAAGAAGTAGGGAGTGTAGCGCATCGGTAAGTAGAGGATGGTAGGTAATTGCTTCGTGCGAGTCCGCAAATGCAGATGCAGCTGCTGAAGCTGCGGATCGTGGAATAGATGAGGGTATTGAAGAAAGGGATGAGCTATTTAGGTTAGGATAAGGAGGTAGCGAGGCAGGAGGTGTGGAGGAAAAGAGCTGGGAGACTTGGTAGATTTCTAGTGGGGGGAGTTGAGGCCAGCTGGAGCGGTCAGAGTAGCTAGGAGTAGGTTTTCGGTGAGGTACTAGGGCGTCAGAAACAGGGGAGGAGGGGCTAGATGGTGAGTCGAGGAGTCGCGGGGTGCCTGAGCTCTTGGCCGGCTTTCTGCTATAGCCGTTCGCTGCACTGTTTATGCAGCGGAGAAACTCTTCTGCGATTTCGGAGGGTAGCCCGGGAGTGTAGTCAAAGTGGGAGAGGAAAGCGATATAGTCCCGGAGCGCGCGCTTCGCATTGGTCTTGACGATTTTGCGGGCTTCAAGCCGGCGACGGTGGGCCTCCTTTTCTGCTGCATTGAAACTGTGTGCCTCACCTCCTTCCGGATGTAGAGACCCGTTCACCTTTTGCTTTGATTGTTCGGCTTCTTTCAAGCCGTTCAAAGCAGCGTCAACGTGTTGGCAGGCGATTGTAAAGTAGACCCCAGCACGATGAAAGAGAAGCTGTGCTTCTAAGGAATCCGGCTGGTCCTCCTCTTCGACTTTCATCTCTGACCTCCAATCTCTGTATTGTTCTTTTACGGTCCGCGCGAGCACCAGTTGATCCCTGCCCGCTCTATGCTGAGCCATTATGTATCGACAAATTGCAAGGCCTTCCGTTAAATCCCGTGCTGCGTTAGCATAATCCTCTTTAAATATTCTCGTCAATGCGCGAGTCCTTAAGGGCGATCCGTCATTCGGTTTTTCTGCTATTATTTCGTTTAACACATCTAGTGGCGTGCATTGGGCCATCATTCGGGAAGGTATTTTTTCGTGGAAAAAATGGACATATTTTGCATCGATATCCGTTGCGCTACGCTGTAATACCAGTTGAGCCACGTCTTCTAATGTCGAAGCTGACTGCATCGTTGCTACGCTAGCCGCAATTTCATCTAGGTGGTATGCCTGGGATAACTTCTGTGTCGCCAGTTCTCGCATCCGGTGTTTCCTCTCCCGACTCAATTTCGCATTCCCGCCTCCTCCCCCATATCCAATGCCCAAAGCCGCCGCACCCCCCAGCATCCCATTCCCGGCGTTTAGTGAATTGCTTAGAGCAGAAGACGTCAGGCCGCTGGTGGCGCGTACTGCAAGATTTGTGGCCTCATCGACGGCCTTGCGGATTTTTACAAGGTCATAGAAGACAGCCGGATCAATTGGGTGAGGGCGAGGCGACAAGTAATTGCTGTGCGCAAGAGACTCGAGGACTTCCGGGGGTAACTGTAGCCATGGGCCATGAAAGGAGGATATGTAACGCCAATGTCTTTAGGCGAAGAAGTCAGTACAATGTACTGGGAATGTGGAGTATGATGCCAGTAATATAAAGGACATGCCTCCACTTTTACCTACTTATTGCGGCATATAATTAATGCTGATGTCGATGGTTCCGGAGTTTTCGTTTTGCTCGAGGAAGGAGTGGGTGACGGATTCGTTCGCGGAGGCGGGCCGGAAGAAGTGATGCCATTGCCATTGGTGCTCGCAATAACATCGATTTGCTGACTTCTTTTCTTCCTAGCCATTGCGAAGAGCTCTGAGAAGAGGCCCAAGAAAATGATAAGGGTTCGCTGGTGGTTGCATATCGCCTCGATAAATTTCGATAGAGGACCGAGGGGACCGTCAAGCTAGCCTTGGCACGGAGCTTGTTCCACAATTTCCGCTCTTTCTTCAAGCTCCGTTACTCTTCGCACCATCTATAAAAGTAAACAATACAACAAATTCGCTTTAACAATGTGTTACACTTTACAGCTGGGTTGACCGTCTTAAACCAATCTCTCTTCTTCCGTCTTCACATTCATGTCATTTCGCTTTAGGATGGTTCGGTTCCGCGATACTCGCTAATCAACCATTTCGCCATTTTGTATGAGGCAAAGGCATTCAGTGACCATCTTTTTCTTAGTCCGGCTTAACGATAGTATCATTCTTCGTGCAAACGGCGGCTCACGGCTTGCCATGAAGGTTACCCTTCACAGTAAACGCCGAAGGTTGATAGTGGTGCGAATGAGGAGGATAGACCGTGGCGTGAGGGATAACTCGAATTCTGCAGTAACGTGCTATTCATTACTCTGTTATCAATCTCTAAACCTACCTAGGTAGCTATCAAAATACCTGAACAAATCCCCTGTTTGTTTCTGAGATAATGCCATTCTCCGGGCCATACCGTCCAGGCACACAGTCATCCGAATATAAAAGGCCCCCACTAACAGCGAAGAGGCCTAGAACACTAGGACGCTCAGTCTCCTTAGCAGTTCTTGTTTCTCTTAGCTGACTTTTTCTTGGCAAAGTAACAGGTGCGGGCCGGCAACACAGCCTCCCCCACCGGTGCGGCCTCGCCGATACATGTTTTCGGAGGTCGAGTTAAAACGCATTTCTGGCAGCAAATAGCAGCCCTCAAAAAGAGCCGCCTCGTGTCGGCTCTAGCTCCGGATAACGCGTTGGCTGGCACATTACACGCTTGTATCACGTCCCGCACCTCGAGCTTACGATCAGCACCGCCATTTCCTAATGACGCTGTGCAGAGATGTCAAGAGTCTGCCCGTGAACAGGAGGCTACTTTTATTAAAGCTCTAGTGTCTTTGTTTTAATATTGCCATGTTGCGCTTACGCATACTGGTAATGTTTTCTTGATTCTTGGCTGCCTACAGCTGCCAGCAAGATTGCCAGCCTTGCAAGGCGCATGTTGCTTGTGCCATCTTTTCCTCTTTTTACGCACACATTCTCCTTCCACATGGAAACCAGCGAAAACAGAGGAGAACATATCCCAGAGCTTGTCGTACAGCCCCCAGAACAAGTCTCCACGGTATCGGACCAAGTTCCTGAAGGCACCCGCCCGCGGACATTCTCGTCCGCCTCGAATCAGTCAACCTCGACTTATTACACTGCTTGCGAATCACTAGTAAGTATAGTCCCAACAGACTTGTCGCCAAATGTATCCTCACAGGTGGTAGCCTTCGAGCCCAACGCCCCTTAGAACACAAAACTTGTTTCTCGCAACCGGTAAGGCTTATAGCCGATGAATTCAACACTATTCTAGTTCACTGCTAAAAGAACTAGGTTCTACAGACAATTCCCCCATCTACCTATCGCCTAAAACCTATTTGGCAATAGGTAAGAAGTCTTCGAACTCCAGTACCGTCCTCCAGGTAGCAGCGACAGAAACATCGTGCGTCACCGGAGCTGAGCAAGTGCCGGAGAGCCCTGTTCCGCACATCAATATTCTACCACCTACACCCCCCACAAACGAGGTGCTTTCAAGTTCAGTCACAATGGAAGCTGATTCCCTACCGCATTACGAAACAGAGTACGAACAGCACGTGCGAAGCAACAACTTGAATTATCGCGATGGCCATTTTGTTCCAAGCTGGTCAGGGAAGGGTATACACACGCTCTTTCAAAGCAAATCAGATGAGAACGACTTCTTTGCTTATAAATGGCATTTAGGAAACGGGGCACATGGATCAGTGTCGGCTGTGGAGTGTCCTTCAAGGGACGGTAAACCCGTACTGGTCGTCCGGAAATACATTTATGGTAGGACAGGCCGCCAACTACACGCTTTCATGGAAGAGGTTAAGAATAGCTCTCCATTTAAACACAAACACCTAATCCAGTTTGTTGGAACTTATGCGACTAAAGACACAAAGAACTTAGCCTTGCTACAATATCCGGTTGGACGTTGCACACTTACCGAATTCATGGAAGGAACATACAAGGATTCGTGTGAGTTCAAGCCGTACCGCACATACCTAGAGAACTTCTTCAAGTGCCTAGCGAATGCAATAGCATACATTCACCAAGGCCCAATCAAACATATGGACATCAAGCCTGACAACATCATTGTGAAACAGAACAAGGAAAACCCTGTAAGTTTTGTCTGTTTCTACAACCACTAATTATCTGTTAACCTCTAAGGCCAGTATTTCTCGGTAATAGTCAGCGACTTTGGCCTTGCCAGAAGAATCCAGTCGCATGGCCATTCCCACAGCGACGGCTCAACAGGTTTCACTAGAGAATATGCCGCTCCTGAACTTACGCCTGATCCGAACTTACTGCAGACTCAAACTCATACTAGACGCACAGATATATTCTCTCTTGGCTGTGTTTTCGCAGAAATGGCCACCATTGCTACCTCAAATTACACCTTAGAGGCGTTCAGGAAACACCGAAGGGATCAGAATCTAGACATCAAAGATCAAAGGGATTATGCCGAGTTTTCTCGTAATCTACCAAAAGTCAACGTGTGGCTGACCAATCTGGAGAGTATATGGTCCTCAAATCTGCCGAACTTGGATTCATGGAAGCAAAAGCTGAGATTAACCCAACGCATGTTAAAAGAAAACCCGTACGAACGACCAAAATCTCAAACACTTGTGGAAGAACTGGATGCAGAAGACTGCTGTTCCGAGAGGCTGCACGATTGCAACAACTTCTGGGGCCCAGGATCATAAAGTATATCTCATGAATTGTTCCTCAGGTTCGACCGAATCGGCCGTACCTTATCAACAATCAATTTTTCGGGGTCTGGCTTGAGTCGGATTATTAAACATCCGCACCACTTTGTGCAATCAAAGCATGGATCAACGAAGATTATTATCTAGAGTTGCATCTCATGCTTAAATTCTACCCAACGCTTTTAGGAATAACCGTGGGATTATTAGGGTCGCCAAGCTCTCTATTCCTAAACGGCGACGGACACTCACCAACGGGGTGTATTTCCACAAACAAGGGAAACTGGGCTTAGCTTTCATGTAATTAAAAGGCCTCAGTGGGTTTTTCCAGGAAATTTCGAAAATTTAACATCGCTTCGATTATTTGGATATATTCTGTGTGACTCGGACTCTTCTTTCAATGCATTGCATCCATTTCTTTCTCCATCTCCGCACAGCGCTACTTTTTGGATGACGACCAAAGATCAGCCAAGCCATTATTTCAATTATGCCTTCTGAGCTGCTATGGAGCTCACTTCAGAAACACGAAAATGAGCCCTGTGACTTAATGACATATGCCTAATATTTAACACCTTTTCATATCGTACCTCGACGCTCCGTAAATAACGATTCCTATGATCAATACCCCGGCATTCCTTCATGTTATAACGCCACGATGCACCAGATGATCCTTACCCACCAAAAGGCGCCAATCGGGCGTGTTCTCTCTTCGCTAAGTGTGATATCTAAAACGTTTTTCAGCAACTGCCAACCTTTGGCACACAGCAAATGGCAATAATAACGGGCTTATATCCCTTCCGCTGGTAATGCACTACCATCAGGCAGTTTGTGCATTGGGGAAATGGTAATTGATCATCTCAACTTGATCGGACTGATTCTATTCGGCTGGCTCTTATCGATAACCGTAGGACTAAATTCACCAGCGGAAGGAATACTCAAGCCTCTACGAATCCATATAGGGCGTGTAGAGTTAAGGTGGCACACTAACTTGCTGTGGCCTAAGCTACGTTGTATGTTGAATATTCGTTTCATTCATTATCATCAACATAAATTTCTTATTCCACTTCCTATTCTAAATTCGTGATATGTCAACATGCCATGACAGGAGCTAGCAGAATATTGGCATAGGATATATTGCTAAACACTCGGTATTAGACTTATGTATTTTGGAGGGGCAAACGACCAGCGGTTTTTTCACTCCTGGCTCTCCACAGTATAACTTCAACTAAGCTCGCCCCAAACTCTGTGCGGAATAGAGCCCCACAATGCACCTGAGCACTGGCACTGGCACTGACACCGGCATTTTAGCGCTATCCCTTCTCAGCCTGCTGCCCCACAGAAAACGAGAAGGGTAATTCCGGCTTATCACCAGCTCGGCGATATCGTTGATTTTCTAGCAACAATCATGCATCGTACTTACAGCATCGCTAGAACGGTCGAATATTCTTAACAATTGCCTGCAATGCTCTTCAAGATTTCCAAAAACCATGACTTTAAAAGATGCCGTCACAATTCACGATCAAACTAACATCCTCCCCAGACGGCATCTCGTCGTGTTCGCTGCACTCGCATCAGCACTGCTCATTATATACATTGACCAAAGTTCCATTAGAATAGCACTGCCTACAATTGGGAGAGATTTAGATTGCGCCTCTACGGTTGTATGGGCGGGAACTTCATCTCTCATTGCAAATACTGCATTTCAAGTTCTTTATGGTAAATTCTCCGACATCTTCGGGCGAAAGGCTATCATCATTGCCTCACTTGGTATGCTAGCTTTAGGCGACCTTTTATGTGGCTTTGCTCGGTCTGGACCGCAATTATATGCGTTCAGGGGCATTTCAGGCATAGCCAATAGTAGAATCATGGCCTTGGCAATGATGATCGTGTCGGATGTTGTCACCCTAGAAGAGAGAGGAAAGTGAGTGCAGATTCAACGCTATACGATTTCTTCTTTCTCACTTATCTACAGATTTCAAGGAATCCTTGGTTCTTGCGTGGGTTTGGGTAATACGGTTGGGCCTTTCCTCGCTGCGGCATTCACTAAAACGACATCTTGGCGCGATACTTTCTAATTGATATGTCCTCTCTCAGCAGCCATTAGCGGCGTACTTTACTTAGCACTTCCTCCACAGAATATGCCAAAAGTAGACTTCCGAGCAGTGGTGTCGATGATGAATGAATGAATAAA
>KV749881.1:3115-14447 GCA_001692915.1 Glonium stellatum
ATCGGGAAACAAATATCTTGGCACTATAAGCTATGCTTACTTTAATCGACTCTTTGTATATTCAGTGTATATATATCACCACTACATCGCAACGTCTATATGTACCCAGCTATTCAAATAATCCGTTGTTCGAGCATTATACTTTTAGTTAAGTAGGCATTGCGGCAAAAGCTGAGCCGTCACCGTCATAGAATATTTAAACACAAAGTCATAAGATTAAGACGCCACATATCCGGTAGTTTATCACAATTTATAATAGGCAACCATTAAGGGTTAACATATGACGTCACGTCATCGCTACAACATTCATTCAAGCTACGCCAAGTCAACCTTGGCCCTGCAACGACACGCGGAGTATACCTTAGGGCAGGCAAGTGTTACCACTACGTTATCACCACTAGATATACGGACCACCTTATGCACGCAGACGGCTCGTGCACGCTTTTCCTCACTAAAAAACATCAAAATAAACTTTTTATATCACCTGTAACTTAAAACTATAATAACTATTAATATAAAAATAAAAATAAAAATTATTTAACACTAAAAGCATAATATTATATAAAAGAATTAAATATAATAGTTTACTAATATTTACTTATTTAATTTTATTTTACTAAATTTTATATTTTATAGACTTTTTAACTTTTACTATTTTTATTATTTGTAACTTTTTTTTTTAACTTTTTATATATTTAACTGTTTAGTTTTAATACTTCTAATTTTTTTCTTTTTTCTTTTTCTTTTTTCTTTTGTATATTAGCTGTTTAATAGATCTTAACTGTTATTCTGTAAGCGTAGAATGGGCTAGAAAGAGACCTTGATTTATTGCAGCTAGCTTAAGGAGCTTAAACACATAACATGAGTCTGGGACTCACCGCATGAGCTTTAACAAAACATCACAAGACGCTGAAAGCCTCCCTTCCCCCCCCTTTCCCCTTCTATTTCTATCCCTACTTCTCCTATTCCTCATCTTAACCCCCCTCCTAACCCTCCTAACCCTCTTCCGCCCCATCTACCCAACAAGTCTCCTCACCTCCTCCGCCCACCCCGCCATAAACTCTCCACTCTTCCCCAGCATCGGCAGCACCCAGAAGAAATGCGGATACCCCTCCCACACAGCCAGCGCCGAGTCGTTGCCCAGCTTCTCCAGCCGGTCGTGCAGGATGCACGTCTCGTCGTAGGTCGGGTCTTTGGTGCAGGCAGCGAGATAGGTGGGTGGTAGGGTGGAGAGGGAGGGGGGCAGCAAGATTGACCAGAGGGGCTTGGTTGGGGGGGCGTTGTAGGCGTCTATGGTTTGGGGATCAGTTTGGAGAAACGAGATGGGTTGAAAAGGGGGTTTTGGAGAAGTGGATGGGGGCGGGGGAAGAGGGGTAGAGGGAAGGAGAAAGAAGAACAAAGGGAGGGAGAAAGAAGGGTGGGGGGAGGAGAAAGGAGAGTAGTGAAAGGGTAGAAGGAGATAGTAGTGGAAGGAGGGAGATGGAGGCAGAGACGAGAACACCCAAAGCTGCAAGGCCGCAAGACCGCAAGACCGCAAGATCTGCTCGAGCGACTAGAAAAAAAGCGGCGGAAAGGTAAGTACAACATCCCAACCGCCCCAGAAAGGCGACGGAAAAGCGAGAAAAACGCATAAAAACCCCAATCCTCCCATCTTCCTCTCGCAGAAAAAAAACCACCCCACCACTCACCTACACACGGCCCCATCGCCTTCCGATCAAGCATCGCCGCATCCAGATACCGCTCCGGATGCCACCACTCCTGGTACTCTTCCGGCAAACAACTCGGCTCGATGGCAAACGGACATGCTAGGATCAGACCCTGCGGCTTGAGCGCTTCGTCGTTGGCAAGGCTGAGCGCGACGGCACAGGTAAGGTTGGCGCCGGACGGGCCACCCATTATGATAGGGTTGGTGGTTGTCGTGGAGAGATTTGGGCGGTTGGCGTGGGTCTGGGGTGGGTTAATTGGGTAGGTATGGAGGAGGTAGGCGGTTTGGGGATAAATGGAGAGGATGGAGGGAGGAGGTGAGAGAAATGAGGGAGAGAGTTAAATGAAGGAAATGAGGGAAGAAAGAGAGAAGAGAGAAGTAAAAAGACGGGGAAGCGGAGAGCGGGGAAGCATGGCTGGGAGTAGGAGGGGAAGATGCAATACCCATTTGTACGCAGCGATGCAGTCGTGTAGGCCGGCAAGGAAGGGGTTTTCAGGCGCGAGACGGTATGAAGTCGAAACTAGGACCATGGGAACGCGCTCGGCGATGTTGCGGGCAAGATCTGGGGTTTTGTTAGGGGCATGAGAGCTTTGGTTTGATTGGCGTATGGGGAGGGGCGGGGGAGAGGGGTCATTAATGCTACGCACGATCTTCGCCCTCTATGGAGCCAGCCATCCAGCCACCGCTGCGGATGCTTTGGGTTTGTTAGCTTTGGGCTTGAGATACTACACAGTGCAGGGAGTCGGGGGTGCACTATAGTCCGATTGGGAGATCCTCTCCGCCTTGCTTTGGTTTATATACTCGGACACGCGGCCCGCCATCTGGTAGTTGGACATCCTCTGAACGTTTGTCAACACATCAATTGGTATCCTCAATGTATTAAAAATAGGCAGTGGATTGGCGTACCTGTAGTTACTGCATCTGAAGGGGGTGGAAGCATGGCGCGAGACGGTTCCAGAGACCATTAAATTGCTCTCGCATATTATGTACTGAACCAGTGAGGACGAAACGACCGCCCATCATCTGTTCAATCTGCATTATGTCAAAGAAAGTAATCAGGGTTTGCGTTTCAAGTGATAAGCGTGGAGGTGTACCTGGAGCCATTCCTCAGCGTAAGGTCCTAGATCTGAGGGCCTGGGATTAGACATATTGGCGAGTGTGTAAAGGGAAGATAGAATGCGTAGGAAATCACAGACTAAGTAATGTGATTTGCTGGCAGCGACCTCTAACCTCCTGCGCTACATGTGCACTTAAAAAAAAAGGAAATATACGAGGGTGGGTGGGGAGTTGAAGTAACCGATGTACCGTAGACCCCTGCAGACATGAACGCTAAACTTCGGAAAGGAAAAGCGGCGTGGAGATATGCTTGACTTGGGCGTATTGCTCCGACGTGGAGAACTGACGTCTATATATAGACCAGAAGACATATTCTTCCAGATATAACAGGGGTAAAGGTAGCAGTCTACATACTTGTATTAAAGATTCAATTGACTAATAGTCGCACTTGCAGAGATTGATAGACTATCATCTTGCCTTGAATGGGTGAAGCGGGGACAATAACCTGGCGCTTATGCATTCAAATTATCTCGGCTGCTGATTCGATCATCATTGTCCTAACAAACTGGCTAGTTGCTCTATAAGTTTTAGTGTTATAAATATATCATTCCAAAAGCTAAACTCTGTTAAGTTTCACTAGAATGTAGATTGGATTTTGTCAGTTTTGGTATTGGATCTGGTAGATTTTAATATCCAAAGCCTGCATAGGAAATATTTAATTTTCCAAAAGACCCGTCCACAGAGTAGAGCAAGTTGCAGGTATTCCCGCGGTTTCTGCATCAACCTCGTAAAAACCTCAACTGCGTTTAAAATTAAGGCTTCTGCCCGTAAACAACATAGCTTCTCTAGATTAGTATTCTCAAGTTTTCTTGCATTAGTTTAGCACTCACAAATCATACTGCCCGTGCATTTTTAGATCTTTATATCTTGCCTCGCTTTTGCTACGAAGACTTGCACTTCCTTGGGCGTCTACTCACTAGACCGAGTTAGTGTGGCTGGTCCAATGCCTTCGAGGCCTTGGTGCATCTGGAGAAAGTTGTACGCCCCAATTCGTTTCTATAAACTCCGGATTGATAAGTTAGTCGCCTGAAACGAAATTATGGAGCAGCAGGAACAACCCCAAAGGCTGTCCGCTACGATATCACAAATCGCTATAATTTACGTAATATTCATCCTTTGGCCATGTACCTAGTGGCATTATGAATTTGTGGCATGTCACGTTCGTGAAGCTAGCATTGATAACCCACTGCTGCAAGTATGGGCCTGGGCGCATATTGTAACCCTTACTTTCCTGCGCTTCACCCGTTACTGTGTGGAATTGGTGTATCGAGTGGCTCGGGGTGAGGCTGCCATCCGGTGAGTACGGGGTTGTATCCTGGTCTTGAAATTCGACCCAGCCGCCTCGCTTGGTGCATCTAACCAGACATTGCTGTTAGTTTGCTGCTAACAAAACGACATCAACAGGCTAAGAGTAGAAGCTCTAACTTGAAAGCTTGGTTCATCAACTTTAGCCAGTCTAAGATGCTACCTGCGAGGAAACGTGCATGGATATAGTCCAAGGGAGTGTCCTCGTACCTTCATTCATCTTCGATATCGTCGACGTAAAACTGGAGGTTCGGCGGGGTGCTATGAGATTTTAGAATTTAATTGATAGAAGGAGAGGAAGTAAACGTACAATGGCGGCTGAGTAGGACTGAGGTCGTTACCTATGACCTTTATTGATTTTAGCAAGTTGTTCGTAGAGTAAGAATAAAATATGCAGTACCTCTGCAGAAGGGTATGGGTCGGCTATTTTGGAGTAAGCAAGCAATTTAGCCAATTATGCCGCTTAACACAACGCACCAAAATCAATTGCCCATATTCCTGTGCCAGTTCCCAAATCAATTGCTTTTTGAATATTCTCTGAGATGGGTGCCGGGTGTAACTTTCTACTTAGGGTTACCAGCATGAGTTCGTGATGTATGTCGAGTCGCTCATTTTCGATTTCATCGTTCGGGGTAAGTACCCTAAAAGAGGTTAGTTTAATCTACACCGGCTACATTCAGGAATTAGGAAATTTTACGTACGGCCTCTTCGATATGCGTGATAGCGACGTCCATGCTCTTCCTGGAAATCAGCGACACTGGACGTTATGGATGCAGAGAATAGCGATCTAAGCAGCAATGGTTGTTAGCGCAAGCGCTAGAAGCAAGACTTTCAAGCAGTACATTTCATCTCCGTACGCAGAGTCGGATTCGGATTCTTAAGGGGTTCAAGGGATTAACCGCGGTGAGCAGTCAGTTAGTATGAGCAGAGCACACCTCGGAATCAACCTCAAGGGGAATATTGGAGCGTTTCCGAATGATGGGTAGAGTTAGTGTCTATGCCGGAATCAGAGACGGAGAGTGGGTGGCGCGGAGGGGTTGTAGAATGCTTTGGTGAAGAGGTAGCAGTCCGAGAACGGCTTTCGGCCATTGCGGAGAGTGAGCTGGGGTTTACAAAATGGAGCGGAAGAGCGAAGAGGGAAAATTAAAGAGGTCAAAGAGGCGACCGAAGTGCCTTAGTAGATGATATTACATAGTGCTAAGCTTAGGAGAGGTAGTCGGGGCAGGGGGGATTTTTCGGTATATGGAGAAGCTGAATGGCGGGGCGGGACAAGGAAACAGCTCCCGATGCCATGGCACCACCACGCAAGCGATGGAGCCTGCCGTGTACCAGGTCAATAGCCTGGATTTAGCGTTTTGCCCCGCCGGTATCATGCCGTCCCGTCTCTTCTTCCCCAGGTTTTGGAGCGGATGGGGCAGGTGGAGCACATGGAGCTATGGAGTGCTGGAGTGCATCAAGCACATCATGTAGCGTGCGTCCCTCTTTGATCTGCGTGAGGATAGAAACGGAAGAGAAGGCGCTTCTGACGTCATCATAAGGTGATTACAGCGAATAAGTGAGTAAGAATGCTAACATAGCCTCGATTCTTTGCATCTCGCATCTAATACACGGCCATACCTGTCTGTCTGTAGGTCCGGATGTCTGCGTATCAGCGAAAGAAGTGGTACGGTCCGTGCAGAGTAAGTTGTGGGCATGGCGCACGGCATCTGCGAAGAATGCATGACATAACAACCGGATAAGCTTGGCATGCATGATTCATGACTGCACTTGACCTATTCACTTCTAGATCATGAAGCCGATGGGTATTTCCGGAATCTTGTCCACTGTTAGATAGCTGTAATTCGAAACCGTGTTCGGGTTAACTCCGTACGAACGTGGAAGAAACATCTACTCCATCTTTATGCAACGGACGGGCATCCGTCTCTGTGGTCGTTCTGATATTGGTCGTCACGAACAGCGCCTTTGCTTTCCTTAGCAACAGGGCTTATTGTGATTTTAGAAATGGATGAAAGCCCAGGTGTACAGATGTGCCGGAACATATGCACTACAAACATAATAACGCAGAATAATGAGTTGAGAAGTCCGGGAAATGCCTTCTTGCAGTGGCCTAGCCGCTGCTCTTGAGAAACCGGGCGAATTGTAGGCCTGGCGTGAAGCGAGACACAAAGGAACAGAATATTGAAAAATTAATTGCCGGAAGAAATTGCCTGTTAAATCAAGAAGACTGGGGAAGAGTGTTGAGGCGTAGCACAAAGCCGCAGGGTAGTCCGCAGGCTAGGTGTTCGTGACGGGATCAAGGGTACGCACGTGAACCTAAAGGGAGTCGGCTATGCTGCAAGTAGAGCTATACCTAATCTTCAACAATGCGATAGCCCACTCCCATAGTTGAATATCATCTTCCAGTTCTCGGTCTTGATATATCAAGTGCATAAAATCCTGTAGCTGCATTATCATACTCAAAGTGACTTCTCCTATTTTTTGCAATCGCATTTTTGCCTACACCTCCTATTCGAAATTCCTTAACATGCTCTCCCTTTTGGCTTGGCTATCTTAGTCAACAAGCAGCTTAACCGACGCCGAACCTACGACTCCCCATCATCGGTCCTTTTCCGTGAACCGCGGCATTGCTGTGGAGGGTAATCCATCCCTCCAACTACCCTCGTGCTTCACTTGTTTCGCCATGCAGAACGTCTACATTCACAAACGCGATCTTTCAATTGGTATTCTTCTACTTCGAATCTATTCCGCTTCTCTGGGTTACAACCTCACTTGATGACTCGGCGACGGCCTACCGTTACCGATTGACGACTCTGCCATGTCGGATTCCGTAGGTAAGATGCCCCTTTCCAAGATAACATCATGTCGAGCTTAATATATCCATACGCCGCTATTTTTTTTGATCTGCCTAGCTAACACTCATGTTGTCCACTAGACAGAGTCTTTAGCCATGCCCTCAACACCGTCAATAAGATCCGGACCGGGTCGCAAAAGCCGCCGTCGGCAATACGTTTGAAGCTCTATGGCCTTTACAAGCAGAGCATGGGTACGCGTTGCGATAGATTCCCAATAATGAGGATGGCTTACTGACGCCTTACAAGAGGGAGATGTGGAGGGTATTATGGACAGACCCGAAGGCACCGGGGAGGAAGCGCATCGTGCGCGGGAGAAATGGTACTTCATCCGATACGCGATTCTATGTGCAAATGCTAAGGTGCTATAGGGATGCGTGGAAGCAACAGAGCGGCCTCTCCCGAACAGAAGCTAAACGCCGATACATCACAACCCTTATTGACACGATGCATAAGTACGCGTCTCCGAGTCCAGACTCCCGCGAGCTTGTCGCCGAGCTTGAATTTGTCTGGGATCAGGTAAAATCGAACGTCCCGTCCTCCTCTTCCTCGTCGCCTCTTCGGACCCTTGGTACTATGGGTCTGCATATGCCCCCGTCATATCCCACCCTTGGATCCTCTCAAGGGTCGCGCGACCATCGCGCCCCAGACCAAATACCTCCAGACGGCCCTCTCAGAGTCCGAAGTCCCATGTCCCAAGACGAGGAGGAAGATTTGGATGACAACGGAGATGAGTTTGTGGATGCACAGGATTCACAGTATAATCCTAATCCAAAGCACGAAAACGAAAGCGAGCATCCGGATCAAGTCGAGAACGCTCCGTATGACAAATCATTAACCAAGCCACCCCCTCCATCATCTCCATCGGATCATAAGTGGCGCCGGCGCGTCGAACAGGCGCTTGTCAAAATGACAGCCGAGGTGGCTGCGCTGCGGGAACAGCTGGAGTCACGCCGTCTTTTTAAAAACAATCGAACTCAGTCCTTTTTCAATTGGCTGTTGAAGTTCTTTTGGGCTGCTCTAAAGCACATTGCAGTCGATATGGTAGTTCTTGGCATAGTTCTCCTATGGATGCGACGTAAGAAAGACCGTCGACTAGAGGGGGCCGTTCGTGTTTTGCTGGGAGATGCAGTTGCCCAGATGCAGAAGGTCGGAGGCGCGCAGATGGCCAGTATTGGCAAGATACCACTCCCAAAGATTCCTAGCAAGAAAAGCGAAGGGACTTAGGCCAACCTCAGCACGTTTGATACGAGGTTGTTTGGTAGAGCAGAGCCCTTAAGGGCATTGACTTATAACATCTAATATAGCCTAAATGGCAAATATTCGGGCTTTATGGGGAGTTTTTGGTAAGTCGGTTGGCACGCTTATCTTGTTTCATGATCTCACGAGGCATATGAGTGGTTGGTACGAATTATATGTTTACATTCTCGCTTGGACACCTGTATTATTATCTGGGATATATAAACTTGGAAGAGAGCAGCCTAGAAAGTCGACATTAGAGTAGGGCTGGAAATAGAAAACCAGTTCGCATATCCAACTCACTTCTGGTGCCGTTAACAATGTTATAATTTTCCACTATCAATGGCTTACGTCAGGATATAAAACACAAACACGTCAATTAGCACAACGCGTAGTGTTGTGAAATGCCGCGAACATCATTAATTGCGCGACCACTTACAACCAAATTTTAAGAGTAGCCTATGGAGGTTGGAAATCACAGTCATGTCAGCACGCCACCCTCATAATTTGAAATCGACAACTGCCAACGATAGGAAGACCTCCACTTCCACATACACTGCCTCTTCCCGACCCCGCGTACCATCGGCTTCAATACCAGAGAATGAACGGCGGAACACCACTGCAACACATGCGAGGAAACCGTCTACAACAAATACTGCCTCTGAGCGGCGAACTGAGAGAACGCAGGTTTTATCAAGGGAAACTGTGACGGTCCGAACAAGGAGTCCGCTAAAGCACACCACAGAGAGCCGTGTTAACGCAAGGAGGACGAGAGACACGGAAAGGCCGGCAAAGTCCACGGAAAGAGCGTCTGCAAGTAGTATAGGTACGAAGAAGAGCAGTGATGAAACTAAGGGTATGTTGTGCTGTTAACTCAGCATAGTACACTCATGGAACCGTTTCTGACTATGGCCTACACAGCGCCATGGGCCCCTCAAGCGTCTCTTATTCCTCACACAACGGCGCCTCTTGCGTCGCGTATATCCGCACCTCCTCTGGCATCGTCGGCTCCCCAGCTGCTCCAGCCGCAACCGCTGAGCCAGCTCACTTTAGAGAAGCAAGAAGCAGCAATCATTGAAGACCTTCTTTTTGTATTCATGGGGTTTGAGGGTCAATACATTCGATATGCAGACACTTACAATCCGCTTGAAGAGAAGGAACGCCTTATCGGGCCCTCATTCAAACTTCTTCCTGGGCTAGACCCCAGCCTGCGGGACTTGACTACATCTATGCTTAAGATGGCTACACACTATACTGCGGTAGAGGCATTCCTGGAAGTTCAGAGCAGGGAACAGTTTGGTGCTGTTAATCACGCTCTTTGTGCGGCCGTGAGACAACTGCTTAAGGACTATCTAGTCCTCATAGCACAGCTAGAACACCAGATGCTCACAAATCCCGGATTTACTCTTCACCTTCTTAACCTTCACACGAAACCAACGAGCCACATGCTATTCCAATTATATACCATGGGAATTGAACTGCTCAAGGCAAATGGTATTCTAGAAGACGATGAATTGGAGGATTCTATGGACGACACCGATAATCTGGAGGGTATTCTTGAATCTCTACGAGAGGGTGGAAATATAGGTCAACCTGGCCTGCCCAGCAAAAAGATATGCAAAGGCGGAAGTGTGCTGGGCTTAATTACGAAGAGATTGGCATCCATGTCTGGCGACCCTGCTGCACGGACACTCCTCACGACTCTTCTAAGGGAAGCTAGCAGGCCTTACATGGCTATGTTAAACGAATGGCTTCACCATGGAGGTATCAAAGACCCACATGCAGAGTTTCTCATAAAAGAACAGAAGAGTATCAAGCGAGAAAGGCTAGATCAGGATTACACAGATGAATATTGGGAGAAACGCTACACCATTCGGGACAACCTTGTTCCACCCCAGCTCGAGGGTGTCAAGGATAAGGTCTTATTAGCAGGGAAGTACTTGAACGTTGTGCGGGAATGCGGTGGAGTCGATGTGAGCAAGGTTGTTCAAGATGTGCCCACCAGTTTCGACGATCCCCGATTTCTCGAAAATGTCAATTCGGCTTACGCTTACGCAAACTCCTCTCTCTTTAACTTGCTTCTTACTACGCACGCTCTCCCCGCCCGTCTTCGGTCGCTGAAGCATTACTTCTTCCTCGACCGGTCGGATTTCTTCACTTACTTCCTAGAGCTAGGAACATCCGAGCTTAAGAAACCTGCCAAACTAGTCAATATTGGTAAATTACAGTCTCTGCTCGATATCGTTCTCCGCCAACCTGGCAGTGTGGCTGCCGAAGATCCCTACAAAGAAGATGTTAAAGTGCAAATGAACGAGATTGGTCTGACCAATTGGTTGATGAAAATCGTCAACGTCACCGGTTTGGACCAGGATGCAGCAACCGGAAGCATTACCAACTATCTCACGCCAGCTGCGCAACCGGCATCGGTTACAGACGATAAAGACATCACTGGCTTCGACGCGCTTGTTCTTGACTACGCAATGCCCTTCCCCCTTTCGCTTGTTGTGAGTCGTGTCACCCTGACACGCTACCAGCTACTCTTCCGATATCTCCTTTCCCTTCGACACCTTGAGACGCTTCTAGTCGGCAGCTGGTCCGACCACAGCAAAGTCTTAAGCTGGAAGCACCGCAGCAGGAACCCGAAGATCGAGATGTGGAAGCGGAAAGCATGGACTCTGCGCGCGAGAATGCTGGTATTCGTGCAACAGCTTCTCTACTACTGCACCGCCGAAGTCATCGAGCCGAACTGGGTCTCGCTAATGGCACGACTGAACGAAGGCAACGAGGACATGCCGCAGAAAGCAGACGAGCCGGCTCAAGTCAAGCGGACGGTCGACGAGCTCATGCAGGATCATGTCGACTTCTTGGCGACCTGCCTTAAAGAGTGCATGCTCACGAATTCGAAGCTCCTCAGGGTAAGCCAGCTCTCCCTTCCCTTCCCCATTTTCCCTTCACCCCCCTTCCTATCGTGTACGGTTGCATGGTGGGTGCATAGTGCTGACTCCCCACCAGATCAACTCCAAAATCCTAGCCACCTGCACAATGTTCGCCAACTTCACCTCCTCCCTCTCGCGCTACCTCACCGCCGCCGACCCCGACCTCTCCATCCCCGCCCCCA
>KV749882.1:0-53801 GCA_001692915.1 Glonium stellatum
GGTTAGGGGTGGGGTGGGTGGGTGGACGGTGTTGTAGATTGCGGTTTGGGAGAGGAGGGAGAGGGAGGGGGGAGACAAGGAAGAAGTGGAGAGAGGGGACAAGGAAGGAATCAAGGAATGAGACAAGGAAGGAGACAAGAGAGCGGAGGAGGAAGGAGAAAGGGAGAGGAAGAGAGGAGAAGGAGAGGGGAAGGAAGAGATAAGCAACCGCAACTCACCAAGGCGCGATCCCCAACACCACCCCAAACGGCTCCTTCAGCACCAACGCGCTCGTCCCCTCACTCGCACAAACAGGGATCGAGCCCATAATCCCGCTAATCCTCCCCGCCACATCCCTCAGCATCTCGACCGTCAGCGGGATGTTGAACCCGCCCGCAAACATGGCCTCGGCGCCGGTCTCCTGCATCATGTAGCCGGCGCACTCGTCCGCACGGGATTCCAGGATCTCAGCCGCCTTGAGCAGGATGTTGCGCCGGACGGACGGCTTGGTCTTTGACCAGGCGGGGAACGCGGCGCTGGCAGCGGCGACGGCGGCGTTGGCGTCATCTACGGACGCGGAACTGCTGTGCCATATTGTCTCGTGAGATGATGGCGAGACGACGGGGAAGGTAGTTGAGGTGGTGACTTCTTTGCCGTTGATGAGCAGCGGGACCGTGTAGCTGGCCGCGGAATTGCTGCCGTTGGTTGACATGATTGTTGGTTGATGTGATGTTGAAGAGAAATCAAACAGGAAAGAAAATTGGTATTGCAGTTATATAGACAACAAGGCGGTTGCTCTTTCGTAGCTTTATAAGATAACCGTTTGATAGTGAGAAGGCGCAGGAGGGGCAAGTGGGGCAGAAAGTACACTAAAGGAAGGTGTTTCACCAAATTCCCCAGGGGCGCAACGCCCTGATTATAAATTGCTTTTGGCTTCGCATCCTGCCCATTGGCATCACCCCTCAAGACGGGCACACGGTATAGGCAAGGTGCATGAATGTAGGTGCATGCGGGCACAGGACGGAATGTGGGGAAGGAGTTGTAGTTTACACGGCGGGGGATCCGTCTACAAGTCTCGGGTAATAGTCCGTCGGCAAGCAATGCGGCATCACTAGCACTCACCAGCACTCACTAGGTAGATAGCACTCCCCACCACCTTCTCGGCACATGGGCATAAATATAGAGAAACGCCATTCTAAGAAAACATTATAAAACAGGAATTCGTATCTTCTCGCTGCGTTGCTACATATTTACAAAACAATCAGATTCCCAATCCGGACTCCCTGGCTCAGAAAGAACCATCTCCTCCTAACCCCCACCCCTCGCGCCCGCCGCAACAGCGCCATTGTCTCATCCCCACCCCCAACCATGATCATTGGCAGTGCATGAGGCCGCGGCAGCCCGCTCGGCGTATACTGCTGCTCATCCAGCAGCGGCTGAACCAACGGATTGACCTCGCGCTTCAGCTGGCGACGCTGTTCCCGCATCGAGGGACCCTCTTCAGCCAGGAAATCCGTTTCATGCTCGGGATACGAGACGACGACGACGAGCTGCAGCGACGAGCCGTGCGGGGCGTACGCCGGGATGTTCCGTAGCTTGGCGCTGAAGGAACAGCCACCGCGGGGGATCACCACGACCTGATATTCCCTCACCACGTCCAGCGTCAGCCGGTCGTGGCAGAGAGGGCTGTTATGCACGTAGATGCTGTGCCAAGCCAGAGGACTATCCACAGCGAAGGTGAGATCAACATCCGGCACGTCAGGCAATGGAGCCGCCCCAGCGCCCGTCGGGAGCGTTCCCGAGACGTGATATCGCTTGATTGGCGGTGGCGACGGCATCGATGAGAGAGGGACTGTTGGGGATGACAGTATGTTTTGGATGCTTTGGAGGAACGAACTGAGGTAAGAAGGATCACCTGACGAGGTGGGTGTGGAGGAAAGGTCAAAATCCAAGCCGAAGTCTGTTAGAAATTCGATGTTGGTAATGGATGAGTTTGCAAGGGCCGCATCCAGAATATCAGAGGGGGGCCCGGAATCAGAATTTGAGGTCGACGGAGGAGGCGCGTCAATAACCAGGTCAAGCGTCTGGATATCTCTCGTGCGCGTAAAGAAGGGGTCAACCGGGTTAAAACTGTCTACGAGTTCGCGAGACATGAATACTTTTTCGTCCCGGCCAAGCGCGACGTTCGAGATGGCGTATATGCGGAAGCGCTCATCAATTGATACTTCGCCGTCGGTAATAATTTCGTCCGGCTCGCGAATCATCCCGAGTCGCAGTCCACTCATTGAGTTCACTAAAATGCCCTCACCCACCCTTTGCAGGGCACCGACGTTAAGAACGGTGTTCGGCAGATTGGGGAATGAGAGATCGAAGGTCGATCGCACCGCCATTTTGGAGCTGGTAGCGTTCGGTGGGATGAGCTCCGGGGGAAGAGTCCATGGGTAGTATGTATAATTTGACGGAGAACGCACATCAGATACAGAGATGCTTGGGTGGTCGGCATTAAACTCGGTGAGAGGTGATTCCAGCGTATCGAGACTTGGCATCAAGTGTAGACGAGCGAGACTGGCGGCATGAAATAGATCTTGCCTGGCAGCAGTAGCAGACACGCTGAACGGTACTGGCTGAGGAGGGAGCGGGCATATTGCTGGAGTAGGGTGTTCCTCAGGATTGAACGTGTTTTTAGTCCGTTTTCGCGATTGTGGCTGCCGCAGCCGCCTCGGAATGATAAGTGGGTGGCCCTCGGTTGTGAAGACAAACGGCGCATCGAGAGTGTTGAGTGGATGAGTCGGATCGAATAGCAAAAACAAGTACTTCGCAGTTTCTCCTAGGAAGAAGCTCTCCATGCGGTCACTTTGTTCACCGGTGCGAACATCCTGCAAGCCAGCCCATCCACATTTGGTCCAGCACCTCCGCTTGATATCTCGAAGAGTCATCTCTCCGACATGCAAATACCACGGATCTTGGGTTGCACGGTACAGATACCAAGTAGACTCGATGAATTCAGGACGCCCACCCCACCAGCGTAAGCCACTCTCGATGGTACCGGACGCTGTCGACCATCTCTCTGGCAACGCGGAGTATCTGGTCCATAAAGCAGTATAAAGTAAGTGAGTTTCAATCGCTTCATCCAAATGGCCAGCGAGTGTTAGGAGGCCCTGGTAATAAGCACTGAGGCTGTCTATCCAGAAGGCCCGCATGGCGCCAGTGTAAAGGTCAACCTGGATGTAGTGCGGGTGTTGGTAAGCAGCGCTACGATAGACATGTCGCTTAATCCCCTCATGAGCGTCCTCCCATGCCGAGAGAAATGCCTCGGGTGAGTGAAAATCGGCATGGGCCGGGTCGTATGGCAAGCCTGAGAGTAGAATATGGGACTTAAAAGCATATTCGAAAAAGCTATCAATACCCGCTCCAATCTAATTAATACTAGTCAGTATTGCGGTCGGTATAGTGATACAGAACAAAGCTTACTCCAGTGTACGGTGTGACCCATTGGCCGGTCTCAGAATCAATACCAGATCCGATAAGGCCAGAGCTGCTCCGGCGACTCCACACTGCCCAAAAGGCTTCTTTTGCCGCTTTCTCAAACCGGCCATCACCTGTCAATCTACTTAGAGTTGAGAACTCCAGAACAAGACTTCCGGCGCCCGCGCTACACGTCTCGGTAATTTCTAGATTCCCGCTTGAAGATTTCTGACATTGTCCTCGTTCTGGGTCGGCATTATATGGGGAATTTGCGTAAAATGGAACGCCATGTCGCAGGTTCACACGAGGATATGGGAGACCAGTGGGTGTATGAAATGCTGGAAGAAGTCGTTTTCCAAGGTCTAAAGCAAGTCGTAGAAGCTGCCCATCATATACAAAGCCATCTCGCCATAGTATCCCCCTTCTGCCGTGTGTCTCCTGGACTTTTGCTTCATAGCCTCTAATAGGTAACTCCCCGATCGCGAAAAGATGTGCACTGAGCAAACCACCAACGCCCCGAATCACCGTTTCAAATATCTGAACCTTACTGTCCAGATCAAAGCCCCTTGCCCGCTTCCCCTGGCCGTTAGGACCGTTGGTGCCATCACCGTAGTATTCAACTAATGATATAATGCCGTCCTGGAAGTCCTGTAAAGATTTATTGCGACCACGATTCATAGGAGGCGAAGATGCTAGGATGGCTAGCGTGGACAAGCTGTCGATCAAGGTCAAAGAATAATTGCCCAAGACATCGTTGACCTCAATATGCGCAGGGTTCTCGCGATCTCGAGTAAGTGGAGCACACGATAGTGGCCGAAGCTCGTCCTCTGGGAAGGCATATCGCATATAGCTGTCATAACCATGATAGAAAATGTCCCGTGTTTCTTGACTACGGACAGATGAGCATGCGCCAAGTAACGTACATTATCCAGAGGGATGAATACCGCAGATGTTGAATCGCTTCATCCGTCATGCAGTGGCCTCGTGTTGTACAGAATGCTACAAGTAGTATACAGAGCCATATCAGCTGAAAGCTGGCTCCTGCCGGTTTGTCAGCGGGCCTTCTAAATGGCCACCCAGTCGATTGCATGCCCGGCGGAGGTTATTTGATGAATGCATGGGAGTGACGGGTTAGCAAAAGACAGTAAGATGCCACTTAGGGCAGTAGAACAGAATGCGACAAGCCTGGCGGCATTGTCTACGGATTCTCGTGGACTACGGGATTGAGGCCAGAGTGATGAGAAGACGGACCCTGGCACCGGATAAACTGATCGGAGGGGAGCTTGGACTCGGCTGGAAGTCCGGGCGTGATTCTCCATCATCGAAAGATTGCAGCCAAGTGTGTAAGGCAAAAAGCCCACCACCCAGTCCACCAACAACTCCACCAACAGCTCCACCTCCCTCGCCCAACCACCCCTCCTCCGGCCCAATGTTCATTCAATTCTCTTTATCTATTTAATTCCCATTCTTCTCTCTCTCTCTTTTCCGAAATATGCTTTCTCGCGCTGCCACTCGCGCCTTCAAGCCGCGGCCGACGCTGTCTCCCTTTCCCGCAGCTTCGACGTCACAATGGATACGACAATATGCAAACCGGCCTCCTAAAAAGCCTTCCTCCTTTGAATCAGAGCGCAACAAGACTCCCAACAGAGACCGAACCTGGAAGCCCTCGCAACCTTTAAATTTGAATTTGGGAAAAACTGCATACTCGGGGTGGAAGGAAGAGTCAAAAGGGAAAAAGACAGACTATTCGAAAGAGCAAGCAGAAGTTGACGCAGGTGCTTCTCCAGAAAGGAATACCGGAGCGCAATACGGTGGTGCTGGCTCAGGGGTAACGGAGCGAGTGACTGCCGAGTCAGGTCCGCAAGAGACGTATAGTAAATCTCAGGAAGAATTCGACTCACCCCAAACGCCTCAATCGAACGCCACAACTGCTGGCCATGGCTCAAGCCAACCCCTACCTGATCTCCGGCAAGGCATTCCCTCGACCTTCGACGCCGAATTCGGCGCGGCCGCCGCAGAGACGAAGCCAGCGCCTCGGTCTGTGAATGTCAGCGAAGATGCAGAGCGGGAGCCGTCACCTGCGGCGGGAGGCGTTGGCGGTGGTCGAGAAGGCAGTGAATTGCCCAAATCTGCCTATGAGACGTCTGTGGACAGACGACGAAACCGCGTAGCAAACTACTCTTACCTCATGGGCGCCATTCTCGGTGTTGTAGGCGCAGTCTATTTAGGTCGTGACTGGGAGAACGAAGAAGAAGAGAGGGCACATCCCGAGGCACCCTCAGGCTGGGGATTGATGCTGATGTACGACCGCGCGCGAGCTCGATTGGCGAGCCAGATGGGCTACTATACCGAACCGACATTCCCAAAACTACTCCCTGATATGGACCCCGCGCCTCCATATACGCTTGTATTGAGTCTGGAAGACCTACTCGTGCACAGTGAATGGACGCGGGAACACGGCTGGCGGACCGCCAAACGGCCGGGCGTGGACTACTTCCTCCGCTACCTAAGCCAGTACTACGAACTCGTCATCTTCACCAGCCTGCCCTCCACCTCCGCCGACCCCGTCATCCGGAAACTCGACCCCTTCCGCGTGGTCATGTGGCCGCTTTTCCGTGAAGCCACACGCTACGAGAAGGGCGAGTACATCAAGGTACATCTCAGCTCTCCCCTCCCGCCAGGTACAAGCAGCCCAACTAATAACCCTCACAGGACCTATCCTACCTAAACCGCGACCTCTCCAAAACAATCCTGATCGACACCAAAGCCGCACACGCCAAACTCCAGCCCGAAAACGCCATCATCCTCCCCCCCTGGACCGGCCAACCCAACGACCGCAACCTGGTCAGCCTAATCCCCTTCCTCGAATACATCGCCACAATGGGGATCACGGACGTGCGCAAAGCCCTCGCCTCCTTCGAAGGCACCGACATCGCGACCGAGTTCGCGCGGCGCGAAGCCAAGGCCCGCGAAGCCTTCAACGCGCAACTGGCCGCCGAGCGCGCCAAGCGGCCCAAGCACTCCGCCTCGTCGTGGCTGATGGGCGCGCTGGGGCTGAAGGGCAGTGGCGCGGGTGGCGGCGCGGGGGGGCTGGTCGTCGGGGAGCAGTCGGCGGCGGAGGGGTTCGAGCAGGGCAAGATGCTTAGCGACCAGATCCGTGAGCGCGGGATGAAGCAGTATGAGGCGATGGAGAAGGAGATTAGGGAGAATGGGGAGAAGTGGCTGAGGGAGATGGCGGAGGAGGAGAAGAAGCTGCAGGAGGAGCAGATGAAGAGCATGAAGAGTGGGATGGTGGGTTGGTTCGGCGGAAAGAAGGAGTAAGGGGGCCGGTGCATCTGGGTATAGATGGTGAGGGGAGCTGTTGTCTCGACGGGGCTGGGGCTTAGTGGCGTGTATTATGTTGATCTTGTAGATTAAGTGGAGTCAAGGGCGGAAAATGGGGAGAGGGAAACAAGGGGAACGTATTCCACTCTTCGTTTTCTGCGCTAGCATTGTCGACCGGCAATGGCTGCATTAGGCATGTATATCTATTAGCAATTGAGACACCTACACACTTCAGCCCAAGGCTCTGTGTCTGCTCAGGCAACCTTGGAGAATTTGCGAATCTATCGCCTGGATCATTCTTAGGACAAGTAGGCCTCCCATTGAAGTATTGATGTAGTTAAGTTTACATGGCTGACAGGCACAGGATGCCAGTCTATTACAGCCTCAGTTGGAACGCATACTAGTCGTAGAATTCGAACCAGAAATTCTAATGCAATAACATCTCTCTCGACAGTCAAAGTAAAGCCTCTAGGACATGAAAACCCGCCAATGTTGCAAAAAGAGAATATAGATGCAACTGACCACGGCAACCTCTCACATCACGAGAGGCCTAGCAAGCAAAGAATAATTGAAACAGTGAAAAATGGAAACCGAAGCGTTGAGCCCACAGGCCGCATACCGTTCCGGCTCTATCACCACCATTTCATACATGACTTCTCGTAAAGTGCAGAGCGAGCAAGACGCGAAGTACTGCGAGAGCGAAAGGCAGCCAGCCCACGCCATTCATACAACGCTACATGCTACACCGTCTCCCCAAGCCCTTACCACTGCGGAACTCGGTCCTTCGTCATGAGCCACCCGTCTTTGCCATGAACCAGCTTACACGGCAAGTCCGGGCAGTAACCAAGCTGTTTGTGAAGGCTGCATTTCCATCGCTGGCAAGCGTGCCCACCAGCCTTGCAGTTGTCGCACGGTGCATTACTATCGCACAGCAGGTCTTTCACATAGCATTCGATACACTTGAAGACCGTAGCAGGCAGTTTCACGGTGTACGGCGGAGTGAGGAGGTGAGCGGCGCCACGGAATTGACTAGCAGATCCTAGCACTTTCTCTTCGATCCCCGCGAGAGCCAAATACCGCTCTTGTGTGTCCTTGAGTTCCTGACTCAATCGATGATTCTTCGCGTCAATCTCCTGAATCCTCTTACGAAGATCCGTGAGCTGTTGCTGGGCGGAGCCCGCACCCTTGGTGAGGCGAAGTTGTTCGTTGAGGAATGCGCATTTATTATCCAATTCCGTGTTCTTGCTTTCCAACTCCTCGATACGACGCTCTTTCAGCACGACGCTCCTGCTGAGGTCCTTGTCCTTTCCGGCAAACTGTTTTGTCGGCTGCGATTCTTGGGCATTCTGAGAGCGAATGACTGCTATATCCTTTGTCAACCGGGCAACATTTTGTTCCGACTTTTCCAGCTTGGCCTCTAGCTCCTGTATTTCTCGGTCTGCGGACGCCTTCTGCTCAGCCCAACTCGGAACTTCGACTGATGTGCCGCGATCCGTGTCATTTCCATGACCTAACTCCATTTCCTGCGCCAATTGCGCCACTTTTTCCTCTGAAATTGAAAGCTGCTGCATCAGCTCAGCTACTTTCTCTTCGGAACTTGACAACTGCTCTTTCAGAAGCTGGAGTTCCCGGTTCAGCGTCGCCATTTTACCAGTGCTAACAGCTTCTGACTGAAGTCCCGCGCCACCCTCACTATCCTTGGGGACTATTAGACCCTTGCAATTCTCTTTGAGTTGAGACAGCTCATCGCTAAGTCGCACGACATTTTCGTCGGATTCATGCAGTTTGTTCAGAAGTTGCTCATTCTTTGCATCTTTATCCTTCAGTTGTGCTTGAAGTCTATTCGACACATCTTGCATTCGCTGCATTGATGCTTGACGTGCTGCTTCGGCACGTTGCTTGGTTTGTGTCGCTATGTTTTCAGCTAGGAGCTGTTCCGATTTTCGATTGCGTACCTCTGCTTCCTTCAGCTTTAGTTTGACATCCTTCTCGCGCTTTGCTGCTTCCTCAAGCTGCTTCTTCAAAGACTGGAATTCAGAGGCAGACTTCATCTCTAGTTCACAAGCAGTGAAGTCTTTAGTAAGTTTCGCAACTTGACAATTCGAATTCTCAAGCTCTCTCTTTAAATCCGTAATTGCGCGTTTCTGTGAAGCGGTAGTCTGCTTATTCTCTTTCATCTGCGTCATCAGCTGCGTTAGGTTTACTGGCCACTTAGGAACAGGGCATTGTAGTTCTGAATATTGTTGCTTTTGCTTCAATACCCGTTCCTCCAGTTTCGGCATGTCAACTTTCGCTTTGCCCTCAGGTTTCTCAGTTGTTGTCTTCATATTTTCTAGCTGCTTCCCCAGCTCTACATTCCTCTCCTTGACTTTTGCCAGAGGTTCGTTAACTGCCGCCTTCAACTCTTGACACTCTCTCATAAGTCTCAGAATCGTGGTCTGCGCTTCCTCTAGGCTACGAGTTGGATTTCGCTCTATCTCTGCGCCCTTTTGCTCAAGACTGGAAATCTCAGTTTTTACCACTCGCTTCAAATCATCTGCTACCTTTCTGGAAGCTTTGAGATCCTGCTCAAGTTTAGATGCACTCATTCCAGCAGCCTGGGTGACATGCTCCAAGGCCTGGTTCGTTTTGGGATATTCAGCCGTCTGAAAATGAGATTCCACAGCTGGTGTTTTTCCAATTCCCACCTCGTTAGCGCTACCATTGAAGAAAGGCGCTGTCCTATGGTCCGTTTGTTTCATGCATCTATCCGAGCTAACCATTGAAGCAATCCGTTGAAATGGCTGGTTGTGGGATTCGGTTGTTGCAAAACCAGTATTATTCGCCATTGTTTGTTCGAGTGTTGGCTCGTCATCCAACTCAAAGGGCAAATTTCCATCGCATTTATTGTTTGTGCGGCCAGTCTTATCATCACACTGCCGATCGTGCTCTGCAAGCTCCGCCTTCAGTTTCGCAATGCGCATGTTCACATCAGAAAATGCCTCTTTATCACTATCCTCAGAACTGAGTACTGGCGAACTCTGTGCAGGAGTCTTTGGCTCTTGCATTTTGGGCTTGCCGGGCGGACTATCCTCGAAATATCGTTTGAGGTTGGTCTCATCCCTCGTGTCATGTGTTATCTTTTGAGCCTTCGGGGTGCGATGAATTGCGCCAGAGGAACGAATGTGCAATCGCGAGCCACCGCCCAAAGTCTTGGCCTCTGTGAAGGACGTTCGGCCAAGCAGCGATGCGTCTAGTCCCTCATCCTTCACTTCCGCACTTTTAGTCGATACCCGCAAAGGGCCAGAGCTTAAGATGACACTACTACGTTTAGCAACACTAAGGCGAGGCAAACCGTCCGTGGAGCCTCTGCTGTCACGGTTGTTAAGGCTCTGCGAGGGTGTCACATGAAGAGTAGAGGACTCTGGTGAACATGGAGGGAAACTGGATTGCATGCCCTCAGGAAGTAGTAGCTTCGCGGTAGAGCACGGCCGTTCTTTCACTGAGCCGTTAGTTTCATTACTTGATAGTGTCGTTGGTGTGGGCGTGAATGAGGGCGACGTGACGGCGGAAGATGTGGTTTGGGACTGTAAAACCGTAACACTCAAACCAGGTGGGACCCTGCCGGTACGAAGGAAAGAATCGTCAGAAAGTGCATCGAGACCGAACCAAGGATCGGTGGAGGCAATATGGGTGTCGTCTATCAAGGCGTCGAGTTAGTGAGTGTCTTTATAGTTTGGAAGACCCTTGAGTCTTGAGTCATAGCCGCCAGGAGGGCTGTACCTTGCATTGTGATGGCTTCAAATATGGCATTGGCTATGCCAAGCAGCTGCTGATATTTTTACAATATATCCACAGGCAATTGAGTGCCTGCGTCTGTTGTTGTTGTGGGATGGGGTGAACAAGAGAAAACAACCCTAAGAGTGCCTGAGGCGGTAACGGGAAGGAAGAGACGCTGACTCATCAACAGGGCCACATGGAAAGTGCGAGAGTGAGAAATAATTAATAAGGTGAAACCGTTTCACACGAGATGAGCCTTTGACGTACTCCGAGCTTAGGAGGTGCACGCCGAGACCGAAGACAAGAGCAAAGTCGTGCGAACACCTTTGACACCACTGCGTTTTATAGCTTTTATAGCTTTTATTTGAGTAAGTCTGTGACATGGAGTAGCTATTGTACACATTTCCGGCCTAGAAAGCTCGGTTTGACTTCGCGTCCTCATATAGTGGACAAGACAGCCAATTGAAGTAGAATCCCTCCATGTCAAGACATCATGAACCAATCATCAGTTGACCCCAAAGCCTATCCCAACTGAAAACACCAGTCATGATCGAAGTATGGCTTCAAATCCTGAAACCTGCACATTGCATACCGAGCACCTTGAATACGCCACATTTAGAACCAATCTTCGCCAATGTCCACCCAAGAATTGAGGTATATTCTTTTTCAAGCAGAAGGCGTACTTTCTTGCCATGAACTGGTCGACTTAGATCGGGTGGATTAGCGGCGGAAATTCCCACGAACCGCGTTCTTGGGGTAACTGGGAAGCTGCGTCATGACGACGTTGAAGCCCTTCTCGCCATGCACATTGTGACATTTGCTACCGCGGAAGCATAGTCTCCCCTGGTGGTAGTCCAGACAAAGTGCTCTAGTGCACGGAAGCTTCTGGCGCAGGCAGCTGGTGCAAGCTGACTGGTTTAGTTCCGTATAACAGTTCTGGCGATGCTCCCAGCAGTTATGGCAAATGATCTTTCCGCGCTCGAACGCACCATCCTGAATACCTCTAGCTGCCATAGCACGGCCGCGGATACTCAGCTCAGGTTCAGAGGACGCTTCAGGCCTAGGTATCAAAATATTGGGAATGAACGAGTATTTGCTATCCCAGTTGCCATGCTGATAACGGTTAGCACCACTGTTCCCGGCAACTGGCCAACTGTTCTGGTGAGCGGAATTGCTTTCGATCGTGTGGGAAGACAAGCCGTCACGGAGTTTATGAGGTTCGTTCGCTGGAGAACTGTCATGCCCATGACGCGGTGGAGGGTTCATGTTTTTGTGAGCGGGTGTGTCTGAACGAGCTTGGTCTGAGAGATTCTGACGTGCAGGAGCCGATGGGGGATTGTCGAATTTATCATGAATCTTTCCACCAGAGCCACTATCCTGACGATAGCGTTTAGCCAGGGCATGATCTTCTGTATGACAGTCGGAGTTTTGATCTTGACCGGATGAATAAGGTCGCTTTCGACGTGTGGTTAGCATAGACTCGATGTTATCGATTTTGGACCGCTCGTCCTGTAGTTGCTGCTTTAAGTCTTCAATCACTACATGCGCCTCCTGAAGCCTGCAAGTGAGGTTGCTATTCTCTGCTTTCATGTCGCCTAGACTAATGAGCTGCTCCTGGATGGACTCCTTCTCTTTTTCGGCTTCTTCAAGACGGTCCTGTAGACCAACAGTCTGCTGACGCAAACCTTCATTCTCTTGACGTAACTCTGATTCCTTGCGAGATGACTCTATGAGCTTACCGAGAACGTGCTTAGCCTCCTGGTGCATAGAATCGAGATTTTGTTCAATGACCTTGAGATTCGTCTCAAGGGAGGGAGACATTTTTGAGGTTGTCTTAACTGTGGGCTGGAGTGTATGTAGTGTAGTTGCTGATTAAAGAAGAATCAAAAGAGATGTTTGAGTTAACACAGATGACAGGTCGCCGCCGATGAAGTTGTCCTGTGAATGGTGGTGCCTAGCGGCTGGACCAACAACACTTGACGATGTGAGGAACTGAACGAGACAAAAGGCTCCTTGTAGCCGTAGGGCAAAGCCCTTACAAGCTAATGTTGTTAGATCTCGTTGGCTAAGTTGTTCGTCGATCGAGCCGGTGATGGTGTTTGGGTGAACTGTGGTGTTCTAGCAGGAAAGACAACTCTCCTTTACGCGACTTGTACACTACTATAGAAACAAATTCACTTCTTACAACCGGAAATTACATTTGCTTTAAACCACCCTCCCATATCTACAGCTTTCCAAACTTGTGTCCTCATATAGTTCCGTACGAATACTAGGGTAAGCAAGCTACAGCTTGGTAGCACCCTTATTTTCTTTTACGGGTACGGACAGAGCATCGCACTAACAAACAGTGCGGAGTTTCTTTATGCCGTCCATATTAGCTTATTATAGCGTAGGGACAGAAACAGTACGGATAATTCAAGACTTATTTGATAGAGAGAGGGCTACAGATATCTAAATCAGAACTAGTGTTCTTGGAGTCTTGTGAATGGCGTTCTAGGCACACAGGAGCGCAGCGACAACCTAAATCGAATGGGAGAAAATAGAGCCACTCTTGATCAAAGACATATAGTCTCCACAATCAATATCTTTTGCATGTGCTTTGGGACTCCCGGAAAATGGCAAGTCTTTCTTTTATTCCACTTCCAGAGCAAAGCCCTTATTCACAGAACTCTAGAAAGAGACTTAACTACCTTACTTAAATATGAAGATAAGTGTATAGTTGAACAGGCGCTTTGTTGATTATACGAGCTAGCGGTGAGCGGAATCGATAATTCATGTCAGGAACACACGCTGGTGCTTGCAGGAGCTACTTTTGCTCTGCTAGTCTCGGGAAAGCAAGCTCCCGTGGAAAGCCCCAGAAATACGTAAACACAGCATATTGAATGAGTGTCTTTGCGATAAAGAGCGTTGTACTGTCATTCAATATTGCTATTCGAGATCAAAGACCAGCATACACTACTCAAGGAACGCCCATGGAAAGGCCAAGGAGTATAGGGCCCGGAAGCGTGACGTTACGTGTCACTATAGGCCTGGACTTCAACTCTGCAGCGCGCCAAACTTAGCGTCTGAATTTCTTGAGCTCCCAGTATCTGAGAGGTAAGTATACTAAACCGGCCCATGTAAAGCCAACATAATTTCCCATCTAGAACAATGAAATTAGTTCAGGGTTCATTTGAACAACATGTGAGTCTACAAGAACTCACATCGGCTCCATAGTCTCCAACGAGCTTCGCGATGGGACCGATATACCAGACTTGAGCCATAGACAAAATCGCGCCTACCCATCCAATTAAGAAAGCAACAAGCGCAGCAATGCCGTGAGGCAACTTGTTCTGCTGATTCCAAACAGTCCAATTAAACCCGCGTTTCCGGCGAAATATTAAGTGTTCTTCTAGCGTTATAGCTATCCAAATAGAGACCCAGTAACCCATGAGCGCAAGGAAATTCGTGAAGATTTCAGCAAGATGGTCCCGCCCGGCCAGCGCACAGACAGTATAGATCACCACTCCAATCGTGTTCCAGACCGCACGAGGAATCCGAGCAGCATACCGACCAAGAACCTGAAAGTCGACGCCAGATGAGTACGTTGGTGGGATTAGGTTGGCTACTAAGCCTAACGCAACTACAACACCACAGAAACTGCCGAAGCTGCCTAAGGGACGGTAGCCCTCGACAATGAGGGCACCTTGGGAGACACTATACGCAGATGCCCAGGTAGTATTTGTGACCATGCCAGAAGCTAGCCCTATACCGAGAATAAATGCAAATGTAAAGCTGGTAGACAGGCCAGCCATTATTATCCAGAAGATCTTCCAACCAGGAGTATGCTCTGGATAATAGACGAAATAGTCAGCTGCACCACCGCCGTAGGTGATTGCAGCCGCAAGGTTGATCCCGAAGAAGGACAAACGATTCCCAGCAACGGTTCTAGGATCGCCTTCAGAACTGGTGGAAGTCTCAAACTTAGGACCTGCTACACCTGCGAGAATGCAGAGGACGATCAGCTGGGGCAGCCAAGCGTAACGCTCATAATAGTGAAAGATCTGATATCCAAATGTGGTAATACCCCATGTAATGATAGCTGTGATGACGATGCCTACAACTACGGACATGTTGTGTGTAGAAACTGCCGAGAGTATCTGGCCGGCTACTACACAGTCAATCAAAGCGTACCCTAGCATGACGATCAGGTTCAGTAGAACGATCAGCTTTGACGGCCACCAGCCCATTGTATACCTGGCAAAGATCATGGTTCGACATCCAGATCTTGGCCCAAAGGTTGCAATGTATGCTACAGGGAGACATCCCACGAGCATCCCGAACACAGCACAAAGCGTTGAGTCTAAGAATCCGAGACCAAACACCGCTGGTCCTAGCATCCCTAGAGTGATGTTGTTCGCAGCTAGGTTGATTGAGAACCACAGAATCGCAATCTGCGAGTATCCCAGCGTCCGAAAGTCATGACGTTCGTCCGGCTCCACCCTCTGTATACCACGAGCTTCGAGATTATAGGCCACCAATTGCCGCTCGAAAGTCTTGAATTGCTTCTCCAATTTCCCGATGAACGTCGAGGGATGTTCCGAAGTCGCATCATTATGGGTAGGCAGGACCTCATGAGGGGCGAGATTCATTTGCGAGGGTTTCTCAGCGTGCAAGGGAGGGTGGTCCGGTGCCTCCATTCTTATCTATGTCCGTCAGCGACGCTTTAGTGGAGGATTAGGGAGCTAGAGCATGATTCCTTTCGCTGGAGTTATCCAGATCAAGTTCAAACCGTATTTCTCAGAACGTCGGCTAATCACCCAAACGACCTCTGCAGCCGGCCAGGTCGGTGCAGATGGGTCGCACGGTGCGTGGCTTGACGAACACCGGTGTCATGCAATTGTCATTGTAGGTACCTTGATCCAGCAATGTTTCTCCGCTACTCAGCTGCATGGTTTTTTGTAGCCGTACTTTGGTTTGGTTGATATATATACAGCCTGATTGCTGACTCGAAGACGCGCGCTGCAGGTGTGGGTGTCAGGGCGTGGGATGGGACAGCGAATGGTCAATTCGTCGAGCGCGGGATTGGATCGGGATGTTCGAGGGAAAAACACTGGCGGAGACAAGAGGGAGAGAGTAGAGAGTAGAGAGTCACTGAAGCTCTTGGCTGGGTGAATGGCAGGTTCAAGCATGATGAGGAAAAAGAAAATTCCCTCCTTTGACTCTACGGTATGTCATATGCCACTATGCTTTTCGGCGCCGATGTCGCCCGCTGCCAACCGAGAATCGACTTTCTGGATCTTGGGTGAAGCTGCCACCACCTGCCACCACCTGCCTGCCTGCCGCGCCCTGCCAAACCATTTCGGGTGTCGCGAGCATCCTAGGCGTCTGCGCATCAGCTCCCCCTGCTGCCACTAGGTGCACTAGGCACTGAAGGCATCCTACTCGGCAATGAATTATGAATGCCTTCAAAAATCATCTCATGTAAAAATTACTTCTACTATCGCTCTTAAAACCCAATGTCATAAAAGCTGCTAACCGCCCACCCATTGACCACGCCATAGTCGCCTAGAGGCGACGTCCCGTGCAGCTCTTCATAGCTTTTATAATCCCCGCATCCTCCATCGCCGTTTTTGCACTCTTTCCCCAGAATACCCGCTATCCTCTCACCCGCCTCTCGTCCCTCAAACCAGGCCCCGTGCAAGAAGCCAAAATACTCTGCCGAAGTTGCTTCACCTGCAAAGAACAACCGCTCCACGTTTGCGCGGAGGTTTTGATGCATCTCAAGGCTGGTCCCGACCGGCCAATTGGAGTATGACCCATATGTCCAGGGCGTGAGACTCCAGCGAGGGTACATAAACGCGATAGGCTCAGGCACATGGACATCTGGGAACATCTCGCGAAGGACCGCCATGACTTCGGCTTTTGTCTTCTCGTCAGACTGAGCTTCGATGCGATACGACTCCCGCTCTACAACTGTCACGAAGATGATATTTGACCCGGGTAGAAAGCCAGGGGTGGATAGCGACTGCCAGACGGGATAGTAGCCGCGTGTTGTCGGCGATGCATAGAGGAAGAACTGTGTGTTCGGGTCCCAGAATGTCTCGTTGAACTGTAGGAATATTTTCGTATACGTGCCCATCTGGAACTTCTCAATGGCTGTCTGCTTCCAATCGGGCAGCGCCGGTTTGAATGCTACGGCATCGTTCTGCAAAACACCTACGGAGAAAGTGCAGATAGCGTAAGCAGCTTCAATGCAAGAACCATCGGCGTTGGTAATGTTAACCCCGTCTTTGGAGTATGCAATGTCAGTCACAGTCTTGTTGAGGAGAAGCCGAGGATCATTTTTCTTGAGAAACGTCGATGCGATCCCTTTGAGGAGAGCGTTGAAGCCGCGCTGGTCCACGACGAAGTTGTTTGCTTCGCTGAATTGGTAAAATGTGAGATTGTAGCCGGTAATCCCAAAGACAAGGGAAGATTCCTCGGGTGTGTAAGATGTCTCCCAGTCTGTGTGCTTGTCAGTTGATTCCAAGAGATAAGTGTGGGATCGGTAATGGAGCGGAAGGATTCATACGCACCCCATTCCCACCACTCCACAGCTTGAGCCGCCATACTCTTCTTTGGTTTCCAGCCTGCCAATGCCAGCCCGGTCCGCGTGCTTTGGTCTTGCAGATTCTCTGTGAGAATATAGCCGGCATCTTGTTCCATGGTTGCGTAGGCATTCTCGAAGTCATCAAGCAGGTTGGAGTAGTCGGTATACCCGGTCTCGTTGTAGGTGAGAATAGAGGAGTAATTTGAATACTCGTTGCTAATGTTGTATTTCTTGGCCTAGAGCGTTTACTTAGCACCGCTCGTAACCAGTCCGACAAAATCATTGGAAAGCCTTACGAAGGTCCATATAGGGTTTTCGGGGCCTCCTTTGGTTCCGAGGCCTTGTACCTGTGGGTATGTAAGTAGCCAATTCGATGTGGGATTGCTTCAGAGTAAGTTGAATACGAACCCAATTCGCGCCTAGTTCTACAACATAAGGAGTGCTGTCTGCTTTCTTGCCAAAACTAGTGTGGGCCATTCGACCTCCAATGTCGGCATTGTACTCAACAATTAGGAAGTCGGTAATTGACTGGTTGGACAGAGCTTGCTGGAATTGCATGAGCTACTGCAAGACGGAGAATGCCGAAGAAGCTCACAGCTGCCGTAATTCCAGCAACACCACCGCCTCTTTACGTCCCTAATTAGCCTAGAATCTCGAAGGGGATTAATTGAGACTTACAATATAGCAACAGTTGTCTGTTGACATTTCTTCTCGCTGGCGCGGGCCTCAATTGCGACGGCTACACAGCGGTGAAAGCTCCAGGAACCAGCGGTTAGGCCGATGGCAAGATTTCTGAACAGCATAATGAGCAACCTAGGTATGGTCGATTGTGTGGAGAGCTCCGATCATAATATTAACACGCACAGCTGGGACTTACCGGGTCTATGTAGCAACTTCAGGTTATCGAAGCCCAAGGCCAGCACCAGCACCAGCACCAGCAGCACCTTGGACGAGGATCGTTGCACGATTGGGAACTTGCAGCCGATAGCGCCGGGATGATAACAGGAAGAGCTGCATTTATCAAAGCGCATGGGACAGGGCCAGATCGTCGGAGCACAGCTAAGCGAAATAAAGCAGGTGGGTTGAGCCTGTTAAACTATCAAGATAAGTTAAAGAAAATCGATTTAATAAGTTCAATGGCATAATGGATACCCCGACCACGTTACTGGAATCTCTCACCTTGGTACTACTTTTGATAATTGCTTTAACGTAATATTAAAGCTATTGGAGGAGCTTTAATGGAGGTGGAATAACTATTACTAGTGCTACTGGGTATATTGGTAGTAGATGTAGGGGTGTTAAGTTTAATGGGAATAAAACACAATGTATTTGTGAAAGAACGGTTGCTTGCGTTAGCAAGATGGTGTGACTTATATTAATCCTAAGGCGCTGTTATTTCCCTAGATTGGCCTGTGTTGTCCGACTCCGCGTGGTGGTGCTGGCGTCCTGAATAAGCCTATTATTAGAATCTTTATCCGGCTAGCGTAGTACGACTAGTGACTTATATAAGCAAACCACGCTGCGCTCAAGTCAACTTTGTCCTCATCCAAGGTCATCTTACTCTATCAGTCCAGATATCGCACTGTGCTTGGGTGACTGTCATCTCAGATCTTTGCGCTCAGCTTCCATCCACCGAACATCACCCTTGAAACCCCGTACAATACCGCACTTGTGAACATCGACAAGCCCGTGAAGACCTGGACACCCCAGAACTTGCCATCTTGCGCTTTAAGTATAGCCCCAGCTATGGGATTCCCCACAATCATGGGAATTGAGGCGACCAAAAACTGTAAACCAAGCCTCAGCGGAACTATTTGCTGGTTTTCGGTGATATGCGGTACCAAAGCGGCAGCCTGAAGCTCAATGTCAGCGCTGCTTTGTATTCTGTCACCGTAGATCCGAGAGTTGACCTACCAACGGAGGGTAACCGCCAATCAAGAATCCATACAATGACGCGAACACAATCACAACAGCATTTGAATGTGCAGGAATCCAGCATCCCAACACCACGACTGTAATCAATAACATAGCAATGGTCGTCACGTTGAACCGACCGTACCGATCAGCGAGTAGAGTCGGAACGATGCGACCCGGAATGCTAAAAGCATTGCAAATGGGCAACAAATAGCCCGCCAAGTTAGCAGACATGCCAATGTTTGTTCGTGCCTGGACGAGCATGAAGTTGTACGGTATGAACACCGCGAGCCACGCGGGCACCGCTGCTAGTAAGCTCACGTCATAAATAGGCTCTTTGAATGCGTTTATGATGCTTGATAGCGGGATGTGCGTGGGGTTTGGTGGATACCTTGACTCTACAATCAGGATACCCATGATCTGGACGGTAGTCAGCAAATCTCAGTGCGTCATCGCAACGCCATGACACCTACGCAGAAGACCAGATAAATAAATGCCGTGATGCGCACCGCCCACGGAAATCCCGGTCCGCGAGAACATGCTCGACAAGTATAGGAGTAATAATACTTCCAAACGATGCGCCCAGCAGCACGATGCCCATTCCCAATGCTCTCCTCTTCCCAAACCATGGTGGTGCTGCAAATACCGCTAGACGCCCAGTCGTTAACCCTCACGGTCTCTAACCGATAGCTAGAATACATCAATGGCTTACCGGTATTGTACAGTAAGCCCGCGCCTATTGGAGAACACAGTCCTTGTGAAAGTACAACTTGATAATACTGCTTCGACAGTGAGAGCATCATCAACCCAAAGATATGGAACAGCGTTCCAACGATGAGCAATGGACGAGCTCCGTATCGACTAAATAAGAGCCCGACAAATAGCCCGAGGAACCATACAAGCCCGGTCTCGAGGGATTGAGTCCATGCTATGGTGCTTGGCGAGAGGTTCTTGTACTGGTTTTCTTGGTAATAGTCCTGGAGAACGCCAATTGCTAATCTGGGTCAGCGCAAGCTTGTCCGCAATCAGATACTGCTTAAGGTAACCTACAATATACCCAACCAGTTGATGCGAATCTGTTCTTGGATAAGCGAGTCCGTCCTTGGACTTGAGCTAGTCTGGGGGGGGCTCACGGGCGGCGGAAACCGCCGAATGCAACAACCCAGCCTTTGATTCCGCCATCTACAATAGTGCTCGGACTTGGTGGAGGAGCCTTTTCCAAGGAAGTATCTGCATCCTTCTGCTCAAGATTCGATGGCTCTGCAACTTTCTCCTGGTCAGCTTCACCAAGAGCCTCGACGTCCTTTGATTCCGCCATGATCCTTAAACAAGCACGAAACGTTTTAAGGTGCAGCAATGAAACTTAAATACAGCCCAGGTTCTTTCAAACAGCCCCCAAGGCGCATGACAAAACGGGGATGATGCACCTGCACCTGGTTTGTTAGGGCGCTGATGATTACATGCGTTGACGAGCACACCAATCAAAATCGAGACTGTGTTGATCCCTATAACCTGATCTGGCTAGCTTAGATTTTGCCATCAACGGAACGGGTAATCTGCACGTTTGCAACATCCCTAGGTTGATGTTTCATGCTACATTCTGGAGAACTGTCGATCTTGTTACGCCACGGCTTAATCTTGGTTCGTGGGGCCTAGCGTGTCCACGGTCAAAAACCCTAGTGGTGTCGGGTCGAGGTACAAGTATACCCGAGCCTGAGGAAGGCCGGAACTAGGTATCTGGCACTCGGGGGTTTGGTTTTAGGTCTTCCGATGAACATATTCATGGCCTAGAACCTTTGAAATGGTGTGGTGTAGTGATGTAGCTAAGGGCGCACCCAAGCTCCACCCCCTGCCCAGATAATCATGTATATATCTCAGGTAGGGCTTGGCTCTGTCTCTACATCTAATCTAGCATATATATGTCGCGGTTCTGCTCCTCACTCCTCCTTTTCGTGCGCCGGGCCTGCTTGCTTAGGTAGTTATCTAACTGAGTCATCTGCCCGGCCACCTCACCCCTCGTCCTTTATACGTAAATCCTCGTTGATACGTAGATTCTCTCAATACAAGCCCCTTTCTATGTCCCCGAGACGTAGTGCATTTGGTGTCTTTCCTCTGGTAAGATAGGTCCTATGATTGTCACCAAGTTCCAGCTGATAGAATTAATAGGAACAAGGCTCACGCGTATTCCCGATCTTTCTTGTTTTGATGTTTTGCGCATGATCTAGACTCTGTAGGATGCTACTAATAAGGGATGGGACCTACAAGCATCTGCATAGGCGTCATTTTAATCTTGCTGTAGTATAAAAATTACAAACAGCTTTTATTAAGTTTTTAAGTGTCCTTTCTCTGTTCTTGCTTACTTTTGTGCTTCTTTGATTATAATTTTTAAAAAATGGTAATAAGCTAAAAATAGTAACAACTATCAAAGTTAAAAGTAAAAGTATTTATTATTTATCATTTATTTTATTAATGATGGTAATTTCCATCTATCTTGTGTTTAATACTAGAGTGTACCTAAATAGATTATGGCCGTATTAGGGGTAGGAGGGAAGATCACGGAATTACTTCGTGAGTATTAAAAACCATGAAAGATACAGATGATGCAGATAGGGATGACTTAGAATTCCGCGTGTACCTTCCGCTTGCGGTAATTAAAGCCTGAAGTAAAGAGGTTGAACTGACGGACTTGGCAAAGAAGAAGAAAGGTGGGGACATGCACGACGCGCGCTATATCCTATTTGGATCCCGGCAACCGCCTTTGGTCTGCCCCCAAGCCTTGAACCAAAACATCATGTCTTAGCTAACACACCTACATCGCCGCTTGGGGTGCTTTCTCATTTGTCCGCCCCCGGCACAATGCCTGTATCGAGCAAGAACAGGAGAATCTTGCATATGCGTATACGTGCATACATACGTATAACGGCCCCACAACCAGCCACACAACCGATGGCTTGCAGCTTCTGAGACAGGTCCTAGCTCAAATCCGGTTTTCAACCTACGGAGAGCCGATACATGTCCAGCATGCGTTCACACGTTTCAACGGTGCGTACATATTCCGATTATCTCGAACCAGGAAAAAGGTCACGATCGTATTAACTACAGGTAGAACGTTATGGCTATCTACGATTCCCTTACCGTGAATCTAGTACAGTCTATCGTTTCAGCGCCGGGATACAGGCTCCGAAAGGCAGTGTACAACCACTACGGGCCCTCCTAGCTGCATACGCATCTTCTATACCGTCCTTCAGTTCGTCTCGATACCGTCTGAGCGATGCATGCTCTCCATATTTCCAGCTAGGCCTGTATTCTGTAGACCGCTCGAAAACTGTACCTGTCGGAGGGCCGCAGCCACCTCCTTTTTAGCGTCATAACCGTACAGCCAGGGTTGAACTTCAGGACAGGTCCTAAAGAAGATTCTTAGCGTTTGGGGAAAAAATCTGCACATTATGTGTACTAACCACCGGCTTGGGAAAGCGCAGTCAATCTTCTTCCCAAGCCTGGAACGAAAGAGTTCATCCCGGGCAACCTGTTCTGGCCCATCTTCCATATGGAACGAGTGCCTCTGCACCGTGAGATGCTAATTAGCCTATGTTCCTATCAGTAATGGCTTAGAATTTACTTACCTGCTTAAAGGTCTCGCGGACAATGGCTTCACCACGAGTCTTCCGTAGCTGTTGGAATAATTGAAGCGCTTGAGGTAGCTGGGATCGCGATGATATATTTGCAAGAAGCCTACCGAGGACCGCGCCGTCTTCTATTGATGAGTTGGCTCCCTGTGCAAGATATGGCAACATTGGGTGGCACGAGTCTCCACTGCTTCCGGTTAACGGACACCGAAACACTCTATCCGCTGGAGAAACTTACATCATAACGAAATTGGCCTTGTCGTTAATCCATGAGTCTAATTCGTTCCCTATAGAGCGTGTTAATGAATCTTATCCAATTTTCCTTTTCAAAACAGCGATTAAGTTACGGGAGGACGCCTATGAAACACGTACGGTGCATAAGCTTCCACTTATCAACGGTGTCTACGCAGTCCAGGAACTCGGTTAATCTGTAATTGTGGATTAGAAAGTCTCGCCAAGGACAGGGTTTGATATTCATACATAGGATCCCAACCCTTGAAGAGCTTCTTCATTTCCTCGACGGAACCCTTCTGCCGCGAAATACTTTCTGGTAAGTCGTCCGGAACAAGGAGAACAATATTATACATAGTCCCTCCTCGCATAGAATATGCAACGACGTGCGCCTTTGGCCCGATCCAAAAGTGAACTGCAGGATTAGTTACCCACTCCCGGAGCTTTGGATTCTTGATTTGATCCAATGTCAGGACAATCCGGTATGCGAGGTCGCCAGTCGGTAAGGGGTCATCCTTTTGACCAAGAAAACATTCTCGGCACTTCGACCATAGTCCGTCGGCGGCGATAACAAGATCAGCGGCATACTCTACTTTCGTATCGGTGAAGACGGTTGGGCGTAATGCATCGAAGTCAATGGAAGACACCCTTTCGCCGAGAACCAACTTAACTCCTAGCTCTTGTGCCCTTTGAACAAACGCTTGTTGAAGGTCCACACGATGAAGATCGACAAATGGCGCCCCGTACTTTTCCCACATCTGCATTTTGAAGTTCTCCTCTCGTGCGAGAACATCGCCAGAATAGCGATGTACCGTAAGAGACAGAGGCTCAACGGCATTGTTTTGTAGCTTCTCGTAAACTCCCCAAGATTTGAGCAGACGAGATGAATTAGGTGTGATCTGTAATCCAGCGCCGACCTAATGACGGCTCAGTATTAAGATATTCTCCGCGCTACAGCTCGGAGGCGGTACTCACCTCCGCAAGTTCTTTTGCACTTTCCAAGACTGTGACGTGATGTCCAGATAGAGCACACTGTATTGAGGCAGCCAACCCACTCAGACCGGCGCCGACGATGACGACATCGAGTGCGAAGGCAGTGTTCATGATGATAGAGGTCCTGCTGATTATTTCTTGAGTTGTGTTATGAAAGCTACGACGAGCGTTTGGAAGACTTACTTTGGGAATAACACCCCACTTGAAACTAGCCGCGCTTATGAACTCCTGCAAATCGAGCAAAAGGCCCGAGTGGCCTCATAATTTGCTAGGCAGCCGGCAGTTGTTTGGAGTTTTACAACGCTTAGTTGCTTTCTGGACCCGGTTCTCGGAATGTCCGGTAAATCGCCCGAGAACCAAACTCAATCAACATGATGTGCTAAGACTATGCGTGCTTTCTTGCTCAAGGTCGCGCATCTGTAGGCACAATTTAATCCCACATAGACCATACTCGAGAGTGAGTTTCCTAGACTTGAAAAGTGCATTGTGTCATAAGTATGGAACTGGGCTGCGAGCTATGGTTTACATAGAGACTGGCGTGTTGCTAATCATCCAGTAGTGGTAACCACCCAGTGATGTCGTATGATGTGCAGAGGTCAAAGCTCGCTCTAAGCCACATGATGGTTTTCCAATAATATAACCTGTGGCCTAGCTGATAGTGCTCTTCGGCAGACAGGTAGCTACCGGAGAGGCGAGGCTGGAAGTATCCTCCGCGTATAGTGATATTGACCGGTTCTAGGACGGAAATAAGTGGACAGGTATAAGAGTGAGTGGTAAGAGTAGCGGTAAGAGCATGTGCAAAAACCGGTTTGATCGGGCTGCCTCATGGACCCCTTGAACCCGGGGGTTGAGGCTGGTCGGAAATGCCGAGCAACTTGTCGGGTTTTGCTCGCGCGAGTCATGATATGTGCCCATGACTAATCATGGCCGGGCTCGGTGGAAAGCAAGACGATCGAGCGAACGACGCCGGATATCCCGAGACGACTGTTGTGGAGTAGCGGAGCAGCGGAGACGCTTGTCGTTGCCACCGTGCCACCTTTCCCCAGCGCTGAACCATCCGCTACTCCGTCCCACCACTCCACAGATCGTTGATGTCAACTTCCCCAGATTTTTACTTTTGTGGGGCAGCTTACTGACCACATAAGCGAACTGCATAAGCTTATTTGCATAAGGGGAACGCCAATTTCTTCATTGCAACCAGTGAAGCCATCTTGGTCATCCTTGACATCCACCGATGCTTCCATCACCTCAACCTACTGTTGTCGCACATAGCCCAAGCAGGCCGAAACGTCCGCGCGCTATTCAGGCCTGCAATCTGTGCCGAGCAAAGAAGTATCGCTGTGATGGCGTATGCCCCTGTTCGCATTGTCGAAGTATGATGCGCCAATCCAAGAAACGCCCAAGAAATGAGGTTAACTGACCCGCATACTGCAGAATACGACTTAGAATGTGTGTTCAGGGGTGCTCAAAACGCCGGAGGGGTTGTGGGGCCGTATTCACAGAGGTACAGGACTCGATAAGAAGATATCGTAACGCCTACTTACTCAGCCCCCTAGCTATGTAAAATCTCTAGAGAGGAGACTCGAAATAGCTGAAGCAGCTGTTGCAAGAGCACGAGAAGGCGGAAGTGCGGGGCTAGGGCGGCCCGATGTCGAAGGGGTACCAGCATCCATAGATCCTCCCGCAGTGAAACCACCGGAGCGTTTCCATTCGCAGCCATTGGCGGCTGCCCATGAGACTTCTCCCTCGCAGCGCGTGGACCGTCGATCGGCTGATTCGCCTGACGAGGATCTCGCAGGAGATAGTGCAACAGAAGTCATGGACATCAATCCCCTCACTCGGGACATTGAATTCCATGGAAATACCTCTTCTGTGGCCTTCTTAGGCCGTGTTAGGCAAGAGTATGGCGACGGTATTGACGAACGTCAACAGCAGCATCGTTCACCTCCTGAACGACCATCTTTGGTCAGTGCGTTCCATAATCACACATTCCTACCTCAGCGGGACACAATCGCTGAGTGGAACGATGGTGTTGAAGAACGCTTCTTCTCACCTCAATCATACGTGTTCTTTGATACATATTTCAATAACTTACATTACATCCATCCAATCTTAGATCAAGAATCGTTCCTTCATCGCTGTGAAGAGCTATGGCAAGGCAACGCCCAGCGCCAGCCCCGCAGCTTCATTGCGCTTTATTTCAGTGTACTATCTCTTGGCGCACTTATCCGAACCTGGACCGAGCAGAAAATTAATGGCATGGGTCGGTTTGAGTGGAGTCGTATGTTGTTCGAGAGGGCTCAGTTTGCGTTGGGCAAACCAGGCTTGCTGAACGATCTGGAAGCTATCCAAGCTATGTTTATCATGGCAAAGGTATGCCAGAACGAGCTCAATCCAAATCTTGCATACACCTACCTAGGTCTGGCTATCCGCACATCTCTTTCAACAGGGATTAACCGCAATACATCTATCCAAGGCAGACACTTCTCAGACAATCCAGATGCACTAATTTTGTCAAAGACCTGGTGGGGTCTTTACTCTCTTGAGATCGAACTCAGTTTTGCGCTTGGTAGGCCAGATAGCCTCGGAATGGACGAGTATCACAATCGGCCACTACCTCCAGTAGAGGATTCCGAGATTAGCATCCTCGCTAGCATGATAGATATGTCTCATATTACACGCGCTATATCTCTAGAAGTATATCTTAGCCGTCGTCCGCTATCCGAAAAACTTGTGCGTGCCTTCCGGATTGAGGGTGACATGGATAAATGGGTGCAGAAGCTTCCTCCTAGGATTAGGCCAAGTACAGATGGATCTGTTGAACAAGACGGTAATCTGAGCGACCCAGCGTGGGCAAGACTGCAAAGACTTGTCTTACAAATACGTAATACACCTACATGTTCACCTAGCTGATCTGACAGTCTCAAGACTAACATCCCACAGGTTATCAAAACCTTAAAATGCTTCTTCTGCGGCCTTTTATATTGCATGCTTCCAAGCTTGATCAACCATCGTCATCGTATCCTGGCCTTGAAGAAGCAGTCACCAAATGCACAAATGCCGCGATTCAGACAATTGATATAATATACGAGACCTTTCGTGTACACACCTTTTTCCGTACCTGGTATGATATTCCCATTGTACTTGTTGCCCGTTTAGTCCAGGTCTGAACTAACAAGCTCTTCTTATTAAAGGTGGTATAACATAACCTACTTAACGTTTGCCGCCTCCATCCTCTTATTTCGCGCAGCTCAACCACCTTGTACTGAGAGTCAAAAATCTATCTACATCCCTCTTGTCCGCAAGACTCTTGGTATCCTTGATATCATGGACGAGTCTGTGGTTGCTCGTAAAACAGCCGACGTCATGCGGCAGATGCTTAACGGGCTTCGTGAGCGCGGAAGTGGCGCCAATATGCATGGTAATCGGAATTTAAATGAAGGGCAAAGTAGCGCATGGCCTGCTGACGGGGCAGCGGTTCGGCATTCCGTCTTTGGGCACTCCGAGGATCCCGAGGTTTCTGGTCTTGGACCGAGCGTGTTAGATGGGGGATTCTGGGACTATGGATTCGAGCTAGGAGATTTGTGGGATATCAGAGGTGCTGGGATTGATCTGTATACTACTACCATGTAAACGTTATCAAGCAAAGAATTTCCGCAGGCGGGAGAAAATTCCTATTTTAGGATTGATAATTATCATGAACAATAAAATATTCATTACGGAAACTCCTAGTTGATGTATCACTTGCGGCTCGTCAAAAGGACGTTACAGTGACTAGAATGGCTACTTCTTGTCCGGCAAAAGATATTTTTTCACTTCATCCATTTTTGGTGATCTCAACCTGCAAGAAGTCAAATCCTGTGCGTTGCAAATCCCACGTCTTTGACCCCTTCTTCATCTTTCCCACGAAAGTGTGCTCTTCGCTAGGAACTTCCACAAACTCGCATTTTACTTCAGCCTTCTGCAAGGCCCTTTGCAATGCTCGACTGAGGAAGATGGGTACTTTTGTATCGGCTGATCCATGGACTATACAAGTCGGCGGGAAGTCTTGATGAATATTCAAACAAGCGTCAATCTTCTGGAATTCCTTTGACGGAAAGCAAACGTCCATTAATGTTCCATTGGCGATGTGAGTAAAGGCGAATGCGGGACGCGGGCCCAATGGAGGTGGCTTCCCTTCCTCTGCCTGGCCTTCTAGCGAAACGCCCCCGCGGATTGGTACTGGCTTTTCAGCATAAACTTGGTTTATGAACTCGAGAGGAACGTTAGGGGCTTTTTCGGTGGAAAGAGGGCTTGACCAAAATGGGTCCGAGAAGTTCGTAGCGCCGTAGAAATCCAAAATTGCAGCTACCGGCCGCTTGACGTTAAAGCCCTTATTGTCATAGTAAAATTAACTAGCTAAACAGACCTCAATTGAAAATAATACATACCAGAGCGAGGGCGAGTGTTCCTCCAGAAGACGTTCCAATGGCCACGACACGGTCACAGTCTACTGCAAACGTGGCCGTTGAATCATGCTTTAATAGCTCTTGATCCAAACCTCCATCGTACACCCACTCCAGTGCATCTCGGCAATCTGTGATAGGGCCTTCTAAGATATCAACCTGCGGGCATAATCGATGTTCAAGGGAAACAACGATCCAGCCTCGCTCTTGACAATCCTGTACCTGGACCGCGGATACCATGGCAGAGTGGCCAAGAACGAATGCGCCTCCGTGGATGATCAAAGCTAATCGCACATTAGAAGAGCATAGAGCAGCTGATACGAATAATTCGCTTGCCTACAGGGTATTGCCTTCGATCGGAAGACAATGCTGTGGGGGTATACACATCGGCGAAGATGGTACAGTCACCCACAATCTTATACGCACTGCGAAATGAGGGCGGCATGACGTTCAGACAGGTCTAGGCTAGGGCTATGTTGAGTTGCTTATGAGGGTTTTACCTGCGTGATTAGCATTAGAATAAGAGCATCAGGGCCCACCACCTCGATGAAATTCCCACTAGTTGCATCCGAGTAAAGCGAGCTGCATCGAGGATCGTTCCCGATTTATCTGCCGCCAACGGTGCGGGCAACATTGCGCGTTCAAGGAGAAGCTCGGAAATGCCGAGAGCTTTAGTCCCCACAATTCGTATTCCTGCAGGTCTAAGCCCCACCTTTGAGGAGTCTGGTTATAGAGTCTATGGCTGTAATTTATAAGGATAGGTTCTCCTCCGCTACCTCGTTTGCGTCATATTGGCCCTCGTCTGTATTTACAAGTTGTCAGAACTAAAAGCAGCACACTATGTCGGTCCCACGAGTTTCAGTGCCTCCGTCGTCTGGTGGGAGCTATGTGATACCGCAGCTAGAAGGAGAGATTATCAGCATCCCAGGAAGCAAAAACGTATTTCGGATACTGACCTCCGCAATGCAAACCGATGGCACAATGTCCGTATTCTCGAGTGGCGGTGTGTTGGCCGATGCTCCAGGTTTCCATCACCACAACGAGGCACATGATATTTTTATTGTGACTAAAGGATATCTCCAGCTCTGGAATGGAGACCGGTGCAAAATCCTTGGCCCGGGAGACTTCGCTTCTATCCCACCTGTAAGCCTTTTCAAATCCTGGTTTAGGAAATGCTGGCATGAGCTCGTCAGGCTGACCTACTTAATTTCACTAGGGTATTATACATAACCCAATGTGGCTAGGACCACATTCAGAGACATTTGGCCTTATTACACCCGCCGAGTGGATTGATTTCTTCCGCTACATCACAGAGCCTTATAGTGGTATCCTATTCCCTGAATTCGACAACCGCAACTTGGTCGAGATTCTTATCCCCAAAGTTATGGCAGCAAAGGGGAAATACGATGTCATTTTCCATCCTGAGCACAGGGGATGCGCAGTTACCAACTGGAGCGCAGAGGACGAAAAAATCCCTGACAGAGTAGAACCATACTATCTCCGCGCTAATACAGGTCCTCGGTGGCTTTTAGGCGGTGTTATGTCGAGGCCCTTCATCACCACGAAGCAGAGCAACAACAAGTTCGCCATCACAAGCATCGAGTCTTCTTCTATGCTCGATACGGCACCTTTTAATCAGAACATGACTTTCCCCAATGTTCACCACTGCTTCACTGTTTTTGAAGGAGCCTTGGAAGTATTAATTGCAGGAAGTGCACCATGTAAAATTACTGAAGGAGAGACGCTCTTCATAGCGGCCAACACACGCTTCTCGCTGAAATTTTCGAGTAAATTTGTTCGATTCTGGAGTTTTACTAGCGGCGACGGTATCGAAGCCTTGATACACGAGGCTGGGCAGCCGTTTAAAGGCTTCGTCATACCGGATAAGGCAGAACTATGGGAGGAATCAAAATTCAAGGCGGCGTGTGAAAAGTTCGGTGTTTCTATTTAGCATTCCAGCGAGGGCTGTGCCCCTTATACATGTACGAAATTATGAATTAGGCATAGGAACCGAGCACGTTCAGTAACACCAATTTTGAATGAGTGGTTCATGCAACTATTCGGTGCTGTGACGTGAGTGAATATTACAGATATGAGATCCAAGAGCTCCTCATCTAAATTTCATTGCTAAGATGAAAGCTAAGATCAAGTGCTCTAAGAGCATGGCTGATGCCATGAATGCATAATCTCTAATAGTCCAAGTGAAACGCAAAAATCTTGGGATCATATATGGCACATAAAGAACTAGATTGATTACTATGAATAAATCAATTCCCGTGATTTAGCGAGCTTCAAGGGTAATATCGCTCTGAAATCTCTAATTAGTAACATCTTCAACCCCGAATTCCTTGAACTTCCTTGCTGGAACTTTCAGCTCGAACATCTCGTCCATCACTTCGTACGGAATATCCTTTGTCTCTGGGAACTCAAAGAATATCACCACTAGAGAAATGAGGGATGTTGCAAAGAAAATCCAACCCATATAACCACCCAGATTACCTTGGTCTGAGTTAAACATGTACGGAATGACTACATTCCAAACGGTCGACCAAAAGTAATTGAACGCGAAGCCAATGGCCTGTGACTTCGCACGAAGCCTCACTTCTGATATCTCACCCGAAATAGCCATTGAAGGGCCAACTGCCGGTCCTAGGGTGCACCACACGAGTTGAAGGCAAATGCCAACAGCCCTGTGATATATGCTGTTAGAGAATTGAACAAGCATAACGGAGGTCGATTTTATCTTACCATAGAGCCTTAGGAGAATGAGGGAAGCAGCCTGCGATCCCCATCACCATGAATAAAAGCGTTGCAATGCTAACGCCTGACAGAACAATCTTTCGTCGACCCACGAATCCAATGAGCCATAAGGTCAAAATACCGCTTGCAACTCCAATAGATGGATTTCGCAATCCTTGCAAATAAGCTTACGTTGCTTGATTAAGAAGTTAAAGCCGTCGATTAAGAAGTTGAAGCCGTTGATCAAGTCTAATTAACACCAGGTGGCTTAACGCCGCTGTACACACCCTGGCTCGTCGATCCGCATAAAATCGTTTATAAAAAGCCTCTCTACAAGGGGCCCCTACACCTGCATAAGCTAGCGTAGCGCAGGCTTAAAAAACTTCGTAATATAAAACAATATCTTAAGCCTTTGTTATATTAGCTTATATATCTTAATTAAGTAAGATTGCTTAGTAATCGTCGTAATTATTGTAATTAAGCTAGAGCCTGATAAGATAGCTCGGCGGTTATAGCTTACTAATTAGTATAAGAAGCGGGTGGATAATAAAGCTAAGTAGTCTTTAAATATAAGCTAGAGAACTTTAATTTAATTAATAGAAGGCTTAATAATTATTAAATCGCGCGACGTTATAATTGTTATTTTATTACTATAGTAAGCTTAACGTAGGATAGACTTATTATATAATTACGAAACCTCAAATTTTCTAAGGATCGGCGCCAGCTCGTGCATAGAGCCAAGTATGGCTCCCTAGCTTAGTCTCTCACCTAAATCGGCATCCTCTAAGCTATATTCAAACTCCTTGCAGGCCACTAAATTAGCGTAAGCTAGCGTAAGGAAATTTGCGAAATCCATCTAATACCGATGCCAATTTCTATTATCATTGAAGCATTGGAGGGCGTCATGCCAGCTTGGATCATAAAATAGGGGCCGTTGGTCAGAAATGCTGTTCCGATCATTTGTGGCAGTGCGTTACAGTAAACTATGATCCGAGTACGTCTCCAGTTTGTCCCTTTGAAACAGTCCCAGAAACCAGTCTTCTTAGCCATGGCATAGAGTATATCTTCCCTCCCCTTTAGGCTAACAATGTGGTCAAGTTCGACAGTTGTATCAGTACTCGCTGGCAAAATACGTTTTAACAAACGGCCGGCATCTCCGTTTTTCCCGGCTCGGACCAGGAAGTAAGGAGATTCGGGTATCAAGAGTCCGAATATGATAATCAGGCCAGGCCAGATCCATTCAAGGGCGAACATGACCTTTCGGTCCGTATTAGACCTTCCCGCTCAGACTTGAATTAGGATGTGGCGTACCTTATAAGCCGATTGGGTCATAATAGAGATGCGCGAGAATGCAACCGACGCAGCAATCAAAGTACCAAGATTCTAATAGGAAGTCAGGACTTAATTGCTTTAACGTGAGGATAGGGAAAAACTTACCAAGGCAATGGTATACACTCCAAGCATCATGCCTCGAATGCGCAGTGGCGAGATCTCGGAGACGTACGTCTGCCCAGTGGTGAGGCACATTCCCAAGGCAATTCCGTTAATAGTCTTGCCGGCAAGAAAGACTCCGGGTGATGTTGATATATAAACCACGGCGACACCAATCACGGAGATGATGGCACCAATGATGAAGCTATAACGGCGACCAAATCGGTCTTGGAAGGTTCCAGCTATACCAGCTCCTGTCATCGTTCCAATTTGCGCTACAGCGTTCCATAAGGATTGCCAGTATGCTGCAATTAGATATTGGCCATTCACTAGAGTACCAAACTCCGCCCTATTCAAATAAGTATAGAGCCTCCAAATATTTGCTAGAAGGGAGCGATTGAACTTCCTAAGCGGACACTTACTGAAATGGTGGCATGGAAAGGCAGAGCGACAGAGATAGGTTATCATATCCGTACATGAACGCCCCAACATTCGCGAAGAGACACAAAAGGATGACTTTGGGGTTTCGCAGAAATTCCTTCCACACGGGTTCTTCATGGCTAATAGCATCTTTCTGCGTAGCAATCTTTTCTATATGCACCTGCTCAATTTCCTGTTCTTTCTCCGAAGGCGGTTTCCTGTCTGTGGAGACATGATATTGGTCCATGTTAAAGATACAGTAAATCAGGAGAAACAAGGGAAATGATCATTCAATACGGAGATGGGTAAAGAGATACTTTAGTAGGAAGCTTAGCTCCAAAAGAGAAAACTTGGGGGCCAGAACTCTGGGGAAAATTAGGGATACTTAAGCGCTCAACCCCAGACCCACATTGCTGGAGAGTGAACGTGCTTGCATCTCGAATGAGGTCCGAGGTCACCTAGCCATACCAAGACAATAATTCGGGCCAAATAACACCGAAGCAGCTATAATTTTTCAAAAAGCAAGGTAGAATGTGCTTTATGCCTGAATCGGAATCTCCGACGTGAAAACGCGTAGCCTTCCGGATTTTCTGAGGTGGTTGAGACCCACGACAAAACTTTGTGACTGCACCTGAGTCATGCAGACGTCGCTTCGGTTGAATGTTCTCCGATTGTTGATTTGACTTCAATTATGCTCGAACTGGTCGAACGTAGTTGTATGCATTGTGCCTTCAACACATCAAGATCTAGTTTTTAGTGCAGCCGTGCTTTTCAAAACTTAGGTCTCCGATTCTAATTGCTACACTAGCCATGGCTTCCCAAAACTGGACGGAGCAAACGAAGTGGATATGGATCCCGAACTATAACGATTCTCATCCCCAATCACCTGGGCAGTTTGCACTATTTCGCAAATCCTTCAATCTCTCTAGCCTAACGTCGGAAAAATGCTTCATCCACGTCTCCGCAGACAGTCGTTACAGACTCTTCATTAATGGTGCCAGTGTCGCTTTCGGTCCCTGCAAAAGCTATCTAGAAAAATGGTATTACGAGACTGTTGACATTGGCCCGTATCTATGTGAAGGGAAGAATGTTCTTTCAGCTAAAGTTTTACGATACTCAGCTACGCAGACCGCAAATTTCTCTTTAATGCGCGCCAATATCCCCGGTCTAGTAGTTCATGGCAAAGTTCAGGTACGTCACATAGTTGGTAAAAACCCTTGCTTTGAGGTAAATATACTGATGAAGATGCTTATCCGACCCGTAGTCAAAAGACCTTTCTACTGACGAGAGCTGGAGATGTATCCTCGATGAGTCAAGCAGGATAGTGCCAGCGTCTGAATGGAATTACATGCTTGGTCCTCCACTTCTTCTTAACAACGAGACAGTCGATGGAAGTAAAGCAGAAGCCAATTGGCAATCAATTGACTTCGACGATTCCCACTGGTCATCGGCTGTGTTTCAGAGCGCAAGGGCAAAGATGCTGCCAGTCCTAGATCCATGGAAGTTAACTGGAAGGCCAATACCAATGTTCTCAGAAATTCCGCGCAATTTCGATAGTACTGTACGGTCTGGAGGAGACGTGGGTATCAAGAGCTGGAATGACTTGATACGAACGAATGCACCTGTGCATATTGGACCTCTGCAGACCGTTTTCGCCGAATTACAGGTACTGGCGTTCACAACTGGGTTCTTGGAACTTCACCTATCTGGGGGTATTGGAACGAAGATTCGTATCATTTGTGCGGAATGCTATGAGCAGGATCTGGGTGTAGATCGCTCTCCATGGCCTCTGCCTCGGTCAAAAGGGAATCGTGTCTACCATGAAAATAGTAGACTTTATGGGCTCGAGGACACATACATCGTTAATTCAGAAAGTGGCGATGTATGCTACGAGCCTTTTTGGTTTCGCGCATTTCGATTCGTGCGGCTAGAAATCACTTGCCATAACGCTCCTATCACCATCAAGAGATTCGCCTATCGCGAGTTTCATTACCCTCTTGAGATATCAACCAAAATATCTCTATCACCCATACTGGATGACATGTGGAAGATTAGTCTCAATACACTCCGCAATTGCATGCACGAGACATACGAAGACTGCCCTTTCTACGAGCAAAATCAATTTATAGCCGACTCCCGGCTGCAGATGCTCTTTACATACCAATTATCACACGACGACCGGCTAGCTCGAAAGACTATCCAAGAGTTCAATGCGAGTCGCAGGCCAGATGGGCTTTTAGAAGCACAATTTCCTAACCCTTTCCGAGCGGTCAATATTCCTCAATTTTCTCTTTACTGGATTTGGATGATCCACGATCATATGCGATATTTTAACGACGGGTCCCTTATAAGAGCATACATTGGCACCGTGGACGGCATCCTTCATTATTTCCACTCTCGCGTAAACGAGAAGGGTCTTGTCGGGAAATTTGATAGCGAGATGTGGCCATTCATCGACTGGGTAGATGAATGGAAAGATACTCGTGACTTCAAAAACATGGCACTTCCAGCCTCATATCAGAAAGAAGGAGTAGCAACTTTTAACAGCCTTTTATATGCCATGACTCTCAACGCGGCTGCGGATTTGTGCGACTATATTTCCTGGCCGGATGTTGCAGCTGAATATCGTAAACGCTCAAGCTCGCTTAACGAAGTAGTGAATAAATACTGCTTTGTAGATGGCTTTTATACTGATGGAACTGTAGGAAGCAGCAAGAGCCAGCACTGTCAAGTTTTTGCAGTTTTATCTGGCGCTATTACAGGAGATGCTGCACGAGAACTTGTCCTTCGGACGTTTCAGGCTACTAACTTACCCAAGTGCTCATACGCGTTGGGGTTCTACGTGTTTGAAGCCGTCGCGAAAGTGGGGCTATTAGAAGATATGTTCCAGACACTCATTCAGCCGTGGACCAAAATGATGGAAAACAACCTCACCACATGGGCAGAAGATTCTGTGAATTCCCGAAGCGATTGCCACGGGTGGAGCGCATGCTTAGTTCATGTATTTGTGGCTCATATATTCGGCCTAACTCCTGCTACTCCTAGCTACAAGTATCTTCGAATTGATCCTTTACGAAGCTTACTTAGTAGTGCAAAAGGGAGCTTCGCAACTACACTAGGCAATCTTTCAATAGAATGGAGCAAGGACAAGGGTATCTTACTCTCTTCAACAACTGATATGGGCGTGGAGGTTGTAGTCCATGGGTCTACGCAGCATTGTCGTCTTATTGGCGGCCAGGTTTATTCTTTCTAGTAGATGTAGATAGCGCAGAGAAGTCCAAGTGTTCGGGAGAGTTCCGAGCGGTTCCATAAGTGCCGAGATACCCTTTCCCTCTATGCTATAACTTATAATCTAGTGGAGAAGTTAATGACGACTATTCGAAGAGAGCTTTTTGCTATGAGTGGTTAACACTTAGGCGGAGCACTTACTATCCAGTAATGGCAAGCAAAACGAAACCACACGCGTCCTAATACAGTGGGGCTATCAGCAGCATATCGGATTATCCGAAGCACCAAAAGCGGGACTCGAAACAGCTTGATTAATAGTCGGTAATGCCGAACCCGACCGTTCCCCAGCTATCTGCTGCCCCAGAACCTCGCTTACCCCTTTCCCAGGGTCTGCTCTTGGGGGAACCCGAACCGTTTAAACCTAAGGTCTTGTCGGCCCCATTGTCTCGCCCCAAGCCATCAAAGTCATTCCACAGTCACTCCACAACCAACCATTATTGGAACTCCCTCATTCCTCCGCGCGTAGGCCGCAGTGTTAACTAGAGGCACTAATCTATGGCAAGCTTTAAGCGTGCCTTCTCTTTGTCAAAGGAGGAAGTGAGAGGTGCAGCGCCGCCAGGGACAGTGACACTTATTGGTACAAAAAACTCCCTGGTTTCGTCGATGTAATCACTATGCTAATACTCCCGTCCCACTACCAGATTACAACCTTCGAAGAACGATCAGTGACCATGAAGTCCACGGAACAGAGATTCATTTAGTACCTCAACCTTCGCTTGATCCAGCAGATCCCTTGAACTGGGCGGCTTGGCGTAAAGCTGCCATTCTGATTTGCATGTCCCTTTATGCCTTCATCAACAACTACACCTCTTCATCCCTATCAAGCGCCTTCCCAATACTTGCAACGCCAGCTGTCTTCAACCCACCCGTGCCATTTGCTAAACTATCTCATCTCATTGCTGTGAGACAGGCTCCCATCTTTTAAGCAACAGAAACATTCTAATCCAAGCAGGTCAATGTACTCATGCAAGGCGCAGCAAATCTGCTATGGGTACCTTTAGCAAACATTTTCGGTCGCCGGCCGATCGTTCTCCTTAATATCTTAATACTCACGCTTTCTTCCATGTGGGCTGGCCTAGCCACGAGCTTTAACAGCCTGCTTGTTGCAAGATTTTTTATGGGAGTTGGAGGTGCACCGGCGGATACCATCGCCCCTGATATTGTTGGTGAAATCTACTTTATGCATCAGAGAGGCCGAGCGATGGTAATCCCAATCTTCATATTCATATTCATATTCTGATAGGCTAACCATATAAAGGCTATTTACACTGTATTCTTAGCCATAGGATCTCTTCTAGGAGGCCTTACTGGAAGCTATATTGCCGTACAAGCCGGTGTACCGTGGATCCATTGGATCAACGTGATTCTATCGGCTGCGCTATTCGTGCTCTGCCTCTTTTTCCAGCCCGAAACGTTATTTGAACGTGAGAGAATGGAACTCCGCCCAGTAGACGATCCAGATGTCACTTCTTCCGAAGGAAAGCCATCTGCAGTAAAAACTGAGAAGGTTAGATCCGATTCTGCCCCCAATTACGCTCCTTACACCTTCCTGCGGTCGTTAAATATTGGAACCTACCGGGGTGGCGTTGCCGCGAAGTTCCTCGGCCCGTTCCTTACACTTCGGCTGCCAGGCGTCTGGCTTGTTATGTTATGGTACGGCGGGCTCGTCGGCGGCGTCGTAACGATATCAACCATTGGCGCTACTCTCGTAGCAGCTCCACCCTATCTGTGGGGTTCTAATGCCGGTCTTATAAACGTCGGAGGTGTGGTGGGGGCCATTCTAGGCGCACTATGCACATATGCGTTAGCCGACTTTGCAATTACTCGAAGGGCCAAACACGAAAGCCATGGGTACGCAGAGCCGGAAGACAGATTGGCAATTGCATTCCCAGGACTATTCTTCGCTACCACTGGGCTCTGGATGTTTGGGTTCTGCGCACAGAACCCATCTCCTAAAGCTTGGGTCGGTTTGGAAGTTGGCCTTGGAATGCTCACCTTTGGGTTGATGCAAGTCCCATCTATTGGATTTACATATGTAAGCACAGTACCAAATTTCCCTAGAGATGTGGCACACGCTAACAGATTATAAAATAGGTTATCGAAGCGTATAATGCCGTCTCCGGTGATTGTTTCGTCGCTATTACATGCTTACGAGCTATCATCAGCTTCGCTTGGACATTTTTTGTCGGTACATGGACGGAGAAGGATGGTCCTGCAGTGGCATTTGGAGTCTTCGGCGGGCTAATGGGCGCTTTTTCTTTGTTAACAATTCCACAGATTCTATGGGGCAAACGAACACGTATCGCAACTGCGAAGTGGCTCCCGGAGCACCCGGACCACTGATTAAGCAAATAGAACTGTTTGAAAGGTAAAGACAGATTATGTCGGAGAGTTACAACTACCTTTCTTTAACAGAGGATGACTTGGCGCATTCAGCCGAAAGAGTGCGATGGCGCCAAATTATGGATTATAAAAGCGAAGTGCAAATTACGAAATATGAATGCAGTAGCAGGTTTTCTACTACATAGTGCACTTTATAGTCCAACCTTGCATCGCAAAGCCCAGTCACAGTGAAACTGTAAGAACTTCAAGTAGTCTTATAGATGCTAATATCAGAGTAGGTTCCTAAAAGGCCGGGATTGGAGTGCAAGAGCAAGTATGAGGAACATTGAGTCAGATGTAAAAATCAGAAGGGCCATGGGCCAATGTAAAGGCGATTCAGCCAGTCGCTCCAAATAGGCGCCGAGTCCAAAATAGACCACGGAATGAACAGCCACTATGCGCTGTACCACTCATCACTCAGGGCAACTGGGACAACCATTTTACTATCCTCCCCCCTGATCAGCCTTTCCTCAAACTCAAATATGCGACAAAGTATCAGTACAGATTCAAGAGCAAATTGAAAAGTAACAAAATACTATCTAGAAGAAGATGCATTTAGTGCTATTATCTATAATTAATATTAATTGGCGATTATCGAATATTAAATATTAACGTTCAATATTTAATATTAATACGAAAAGTGTTAATATTCAGTATATTAAATATTAAATATTAAATGTAGATATAGTAGTATTCTACTAATTTATGTAGTTATATAGAGTATACTATAAATAGTAGTATATTTAATAGATAGGAAATAGGTAGAGAACGTGTAGGGGAGGAAGAGAGATAGAGAGAGAGGTAGATGGAGGGGGGGAAAGAGGGAAGTAGAGTTTAAGTGCCTGTGCACGCCCGTGCACGCCTATACACGAATCCTATTTTATCACGTGCTTTAATTTTGTGTGGAGGCTTAGCTTAATATTTAATATTCAATAAAATATTAATATAAGTTGGCGGTCCAATACTAATATTAATACAGTCTCATATTGATATTGAATATGGATAAAAGCACTGGATGCATTACATGGCTAGACGTTCCAAGTTCTTAACTACATTTCAAGGTTGCGAAAAGCCATTTGGTAAGATCTGTAACAGTCAACCCAGCCGCAACGTCGTATCGAATATTAAAATTTCGCTTTAAAAGCGTCAGAATCAGTTTTTGGTAAGAGAGCTATGGCGTTCTTTTAGCAAAGATGTATCATGTGTAGCCACATAGCTTGAGGTTTTTTGTCACAAACGAGGCTTACATGCCCAGTTTCATAGAGAACTGTCCAGGCTGTGGAATCAAATTTTTTCATAGGCAGTAGATTCTCATTCTTCGGAATACATCACGTACGTTGCTTTTACGACTTGTGTTCCCGACTAACGATTATATCCACACAATAGCTATTACATCCAGACGGGATGGTTCACAGCTAGAGCATCATGATTGCTATATTTACCTAGCTATTTGATCAGAAGAACAATCGAGCTGTATATCTTGTGGCTCATTTTTATCCTAGCAGAAAGCTAGAGCCTGCGCGGTCTTCGCATTGAACGTTCAAAACGAAATATCTACTCAAAATATAGTCGAGCTACGAAGGTGAGGTTGTTGCGTCTCTGGGTTTAGGTGTGTCTTGCGGTGCGCCGCTCGCCACCTAAGGTGACATAAGGGAGGGAAATAGTAGGTAAGAAGAGGTGGGGTGTTAACCTATGATTCTATCTGTTTAGTGAGTGGGCTGTTTGGCGGCAATTTCATATTATTGAAAGAATTATTGTCAAAATGAGAATGTAACATGTAAATTGGAATTGTACATACCGAATGGCCTGACTGATGAAGTAATAAGGGTTATTTTGTAGCTTGGCGTCGCCTTATCTGTGTTTAGTTATTACGTCCGTAAGTATTCAGATGGAGCTTCGGTAAGATGCTGCTCAACGTGATCTTGTGTATTACTTATAATTGATCCAGTGTCTGAGGGTTTATCGCTGGCTATAACATAGAATAATGTGCCATTGTTGATATCCTCGAGATCCATACTTATTCCAGCATCAAAGACGCTGAAGGGTGTTTGGGATTAAGAGTATTACTAGTCGAGCTTGCGCGGTGAATGTTTGGAAGACAATGAAGGGTGCCACGCACCCTTGTAGCGGGTAACTTGTAGCCGCAAAATCTGACGAAGTAGAAGGGTCGGGACGATACTAGTTATGAGGTAGCAAGCATTTGTTGAACACTTGACTCGAGTAATCTGCCAGTACTATTTTGACAGAAGGGAAGAGTTGGTAACGAGTCATAAACGCCTCTAAGTCCGTCTGACGTCTGTCAGTTGCGCAGATCGTCAGCAGTCGTCGTAGTTGTATGCGTCGCAATTTTGCGAACCGCAGGAATAGTTTGAAGTTGGGTAGAATGTATGTGCAAGTAGAACAGGAAGGTATCACGAAGAGTATGAGAGTGAAACAACCTGTTCGTAGTGAGACTCTGAGCAGCCGGGGTGTTGGCAGGCAGCAGGCGGCGCACCGCGTCAGTTGAGCTTAAGCAAAAAGATAAACGCGCAAATGAGAAAGTTTGTGCCACATTAGAGCCAACCTACTGTGGTGCCTACCCTGGTCCATTGCGATCACTGCAGCAAAAGGCAGTCCAGGCAGCCGTTGGGCTGCACGGGCCGTATTAGCGGCACAGTTGGGGGCGTGTAAGCAATGCAGGCGCGAGGGAGTTCCACCATTCATATTGCTGCATGTTCCGCTTCTTCCCTTCAAGACCCCCGGCAATGCATGAGAGAACACAAATGGAGAATCCAGCTTACGATATATATTTGACTTTGGTGACGTGATTGGTTATGTCTTGAGCTTGCCGCCGAAATTTGAGCGTTCTTGGGGCCCTATAAAGCATGTGAGCAGTCTTAAAAGCGGATTGGGGCGCAAATTTTGGACTACGTGCTTAGAATCTTGATCTTCTTTTGGATGGACCATTCGCGGGATCAGAGACCCTGCCTTCGTTGTCGCGCCAGCCACTAAGTCGGGGTAAAGGCCTGCGAAAATCCATTGGGGGTGATTAGAGAATTTGCGTATCTGGGAGCCCGTAATCCGACTGCTTCTAAGAGAGAGTTCTGGGAGTCATGCAGGGCACAGCCCTGCCACTTACGTTTTAGGAACAAACCGCAGAATAGATAGTGCCCGGAATGATAGAGAGAGGTAGAAATGGTCATACTAAATTGACTAAGATTGACCTAAGGCTAGCTGCTTGTGATTAACGGAAATTTCAGAGGACTGAATTGATTGCGGCGAAGCAAATTTAGCCTTACAAGTGTAAATAGCCTACACGGCTTAGGCATAAGCAGCTTCGAGCGTGTGGTCCGGGCTGATCTGAAGTTAGTGTCTGCATGTCGGCAATTTCTGGCACAGCAGTGGAAACAAAAGGAGGTATCCCAAGACAATCTGGAGGCCAGATTCCCTGAAAAAAAGAGATAAATATTCATGATGAATGAGTTGAAAGAAGTTGTGGGTTCTGCGTTACCGCCTAGCAAAAGCTTGGGAGGGTTGATCGCCGTGTTCCCCTATCATGCTGATGCATGATTTCTAGTCGCACAACCAATATCTGGAGCGACTAGCACCAGTTAACCCTGGTGAGGGGTGTAAATATGTACAAGAAGAAGCGAATAACGTAAGACCTGAAGGTAAAAAACAGCGCAAAAAAGCAGCGCACGAAAGGCCTCAGGACGAAAAAGGACAGCCGAGTGAAGGAATGCAGTCTGACCTAGGTAGCAATCATAACCATGGTTGTAAATCGTTACAAGGGATCAATCATCTCCCCGTTCAACCTCGTTTATTACACTAAGGAAGTTTCGGGAAAGAAGTTCATTAAGGTATGTGTAGGAAGGGTAGGAAAGGTGGGCCTTCGACGGGACTCATGGTGTAAGTTGTGTAAGAAGGCGTAGGGTGATCGTAGGTAGTGTACGGAGTCGGGCCTGGGTCGATCTCTGCCCATTTTCGGGCGCACTGGCGTGCTGACCATCGTTCGGCTGCACCGTATTCGAGCATCTGAAACATTTAAGCTTTTGAAGTGAAGAAATCTTGAGGAAAGGCTTACCTTCTGACTGATTATCTCGAACTTGCTTTGAATCCAATACTCATGCGCCAAACGTAAAGCCCTCACATCGGCATCACCCCAGACACGCATTCGTTCCCGTAATCTCTTCAATCGCATTTGCAGCGCTGGAATCTGGTAGACCTTTCCAAGGTCCGTTTGAAACTTGATGGCAATGTCTTTCCAGGGCATGTTTTCTTCATCTTTAAGCTGAATCAAAAGGCGGTCTTCTTCTCCGAGATCCACAGGAATAGTCGTAGACTCGGACCGTTTTCTCCTCTTAGTGACGTCCGGGGAATCTTCCTCTTCACGAGGGCGTTTCAACTGGCCTATTTTCTGCACGCCAACTGGATGCGGTAATATAGGAGGGTACATGCGCCGTGGCTGGGGGACTGCGATCTCGGTGACTGGAGTCATAGGAGGTTCACTATATTTTGGGGTGCGGGCCCGCACGGGCGGATAGCTTGAGCCGGGATAGAACGGCTCATGCGCATTAGAAGTTGATATTCCAAATGGGTTCAGAGTCCAAGAGTAGTCAATTGGACCACCCGGAGGATTAGTGGGACTGAAGGTGCTAGGGCTACTGCGAGGCCTTGTTGGCAATTGGGAATCCACGTGAACGAAGCCATACAGGTATGAAGGATCAGTTGTCCTTGGAATGTTGGCGCAAGAGCTCTCAGATACCCTAGAGTATTCCTGTGTAGGCGGTTGAGTGGCCTTTGGGAAACCCGGGGCGGGAGAAAATCCAGTCAATGAAGAAGGCTTTTGAAATTCAGAGAGTGGAGCATCAACATGCTTAGGGAATTCGGTTGGAGGAGAGAAGGACGCTAAAGAGGAAGTGTGTGGTGTTACGTAGGGCTGATCGTATGCGAACTGACCGTAAGAAGCCTGCTTTGAAGTGCCATTAGCAGTGGAAATGCGGGCATATAAGTAATGCTGACCTCGGTTTGGCATTCTGGGGCTGGAATGCTGGTACCATACCAACTCGAGCTTGGCAAGCTACTGCTTATGTCTTGGGGAGGAAGAGAGGCCTCAGTGATGCCAGGCATGTAGGAAGGCAGGGACTCCGAGGACATTTCAATGGGCGACGGTGGGAAAGCAATGAAAGAGTTGTGATGTTGGAAAGGTGTAGACCACGATAGCTTTGTTGGTGGGGGCACAGCACTTTTCAGTACCGCAGGCATGAGTGCTTGCACCCAGAGTGTATTTCAGACTAGCCGGGCATAACGAGGCTGGACACCTCCGCAGTAGAGCGTTTAGTACGGCACAGCTCTACGAAGCAGGAGGATGCAGGCTTGGACGCTTGGATGTTGGAAAGCATGGCGGAGGTCTAAGATTATTTATCGTAGCATGGCAATGCTCACGCAGCCTCAGAGCGTTAGTGCGACAACTCTATCGAGCCCCGGTTCACGGATTTAGCAGGCCTCGAGGCTACTAGCTGGCTGGCCATGCAAGTTAGCGCCAGCCCTCTCCCTTCCGCACACCAGGGGGCCGGGAAGGCTTGAGCCTCGTTGCTGTCCGTTTCGCTGAACGGGCATGCCCGGCCCAATGGCGCCGCCTGGCCATCGCCAGGAACATGCTCTTGGGTGCCGAGAGGGTCAACGATGCTTGGGGGAGAAGATGACATTGACGATCTTGTGCCCTCGGAGCAGGGGAAGAAACCGTGTTAAGCGTGGCTGCATGGCTGCATGGCTGCATGGCCCGCCTCCGCCTGGACAGCACTTGACAACGCGCACACACTCGCACGCATGCAGAGACTCAAAGAGACAGACAGAGAGAGAGATGAAAGCGAAGAGAGCGGAGGAGGCAGAGCACAGGCGCGCTCCGGGGTTCCGCGACACGGGCAAAGAGGGTCGGCGATGGCGCTGCCACAGGGCCACACCAGCGTCCACAGTCTTTCAATCTGATCGAAATGGCACTTTCTCCCTTGCTGCAGCGCAGGGTGATTGTGACGAACGGCTGTCTGTGCGTTTTTCCATGGCGGTGCTTTGGTGGCCCTGGAGTGACCAGGATGCGAATCCTTCGAGAAGGGCTGGGAGAGCAGGCCGGATCATTTGCGCCTCATTGAAGTCTTGCAGATGGCGGCCAGATGGCGGCGTGAATGGTTAGGTGTGGTGATTATCACTCAGCCTGCAGACCGGAGAATTTCAAATCCTAATTAGCCCGTGGTGGCTATTGGTCAAGGGGTGCATGGCAGATGGAAGTGGTGGGGGAATGGTGGTGAGAGGGAATGCTGAGGGCGCTTAATTGCAGCAAAATAAGCCCAAGATGGCTTGACAGACATGAAACACCAGTCCGGCCGGCTAGCGAGGGCGCCTAATAGACCCACAACCGGGAGTGACGAGGTCGCCCGATTGTTCCCATTTGCTCTCATTTGCCCAGCTCTGCCTTCATCTGCCCTCGTCTGCCCTCGTCTGCCCTCGTCTGCCCCCATCTGCCCCCAGTTCCACCCCGCCCACACCCCGCCGCACACCCCCCTATTGACAGCTAATTCGCCCAATAATAGACTCAAATATCGTTAATCTCGCCCCTTTCAGCGCACATACCTCTTTCTGTCGTCTTGCCTCGTGTTTTTGCTCGTCTGCTCCATCTCATCTTCGACCATCTCACGCACGGTCAGCCAGCTACAAATCCCCCGTTTTTGCTGCCTCGATCCCAATGGCTGAAACCCGCTCCCATATGCTTAATCCAGTCTATTGCCTACTGCCCTGTGCTTTTTGCCTCCCCCAAATCGGAAGGACATGCCCACTATGCCCGCCGCGCCCACCATGTCCACCATGTCCACCATGTCCACCATGTCCACCGTGCCCGCTCTCCACCGCCCTCGTTTCTGCGCCGTTGCTCTTGGGTGGTATCAATGTCTGATGACCCTTCCCATCCGCGGTCCTAGCGTTCACCTGCATCCTGGGGCCCTCCAGACCTGCAGCGAGCTGCCTCCTGCGTAGGAGCGTTTGCAATTGATGCCAGCCGAAATTCCCGTCAGACATGCCACATGCGTTGTGAATGCAAATCATATCCAACAGCCCCTGCGCCCCTCATGGAGTCAAGGGCCCTTGATTGATCGCGTGTATGGTTGATGGCCCATTCCCTGAAACTCTACGGCGGCGGCGGGGCAGCATTCGGAGGGTGGTCGAGGGCCACTCCGGACTCCTTCCCAGCCGATGTTCACTCAGCTTAGATGAATAGCCGTCAAGCGCCTGCTCCATGAGAGCTTTGCATCGACGATTTACTGTGCACACTTTTGCTACTCTGTGTGGCTCAAAATAAAACTGAGTGCTTTTTCTTGCGTGCTGCTGCAGGGCGGGGCAGCATCTACATGAGAAAGTCGGACCTTGGGATATCATTTTTGGAACAGCATCAGCTGGCCACACGTCGAGGTTTAAAATAGCAAAGAGGGCTTTACTTCGAAGCATTGCCTGCTCCGTATCAACGTGATTTTCCCCAGCCCTCAGCGGCCATTGCTTGGCACGGCACCAAACATACCTTACCTGCCTGGGTACCTACCTACCTAGGTGCCTACCGTTTCATGCCCTTTAGCCCGCCGTTTTGGCACCTCGTCGGCTTTTATCAGGTCTGTCAGGTCTGTCAGGTCTGTCAGGTCTGCCAGGTCTGCTAGGTCTGTCAGATCTCCGAGCGAGTGACATGTCCCGGAAGCAGCTTCTGACGCGAAATCAACGGTGGCAGGGTCTTGGCCGCGATTGGACCACTGTCGTCAACCTTCTCTCCAACCCATTAGACCCACGGCTGCGTACCGAGTGACTCCAAGCATTTCGCTTCCACGGCAAGCTTACGGTGTGTCTCTGTGCTCCAATACGTGTACAGCCAAGTAGCTGGGCAGCCGGCGAGAGTGAAGGGTCAGAAAACTTTGTCTGCCTTTCCCGTGCCTAGTCAGCAAATTAACCCGGCAGTGGGCAAAATCATGGCAAATAGGAGCGAAAGCGGTTGCGTTGATGTGCTGCCGGGCAGGAAGGGATATCACCGATCGACAAGCCGGGCGGCTAAATTTTGCAAAAAGAGCTGGAAAGGTATGGACGAGGCCCGAGTGTCTTTGCGCCTTTGAAGGATCAAACCAGGTCCAGGAAGTGGGCCCTCGACGCGCCATTCCGTCGGGTTCCCGCGCCCATGCGCCTGCCAGATCGCCGTTACTTGGGGCTGGATGGCACAGTCCTGCATCCGGCTTCGCTCCACATGCTTCTGTTTGGAGAATGCTTCTCTGGAGCGCTGACTTCGGTTGTGCCTCCAGCTTCTCCGGTCTTTTGGTGAGTGGCATGTTCGGCAGTGGACTTCTTCTCCCCAGCTTTTGTTGAGTTCTAGTTGATTTCTAGTTGATTTCTGTTGATTTCTGTTGATTTCTTATGCGGATATGCAGAAGCTGCCCTTGGCTGCATGAAAGCAGCGAGTCATTGGGTCAAATTCCAAATATATCGCTATGATAGTTTTTGCTCCAGAAAGCGAGTGACACCGACAACCTTTGAGGCTTATACTCGGGCTGAGCACCGACAGCCCGCTGGCCAAAGAGGGCGCTGCTTGTCTTGAAACGGACCGAGAGCGAAACTGGGTACCTGCCAAGCCACCTTCACCCGGATGGGCCGCAAGGGCACCTTGGACCTGCATCGTCGCACGTGAACCGGCTCTTTACGCGTGGCTCTTTCACAAATCGTGCTTGACGAGACCATCGCTGCGTCCTTTGTCATGACAAATTCTCCCTTCCTGACTTGCCCACTCTCTCCCGTTGCGACACCTCTTCCTCTCCTCTCGCTGCCTTCTTGCTGTTCTTCTTCTTTCTATCCCGCTCTTTAACCACGCTGCATCCTCCGCTGGAAATTATCCGGCCCTCTTCGTCATGCCTCGATCAACTTACCTAGGTACCCTGTCTGAGCCCTCGCTGGCCTGGCACAGCCCTTTTCAATTTCGACCACCTCGTACTTATCGCACATTTGGCAAAACCAATCCTGCTTTGCGGCCCGTCTACCGTTTGGGCCAGGACATCGTGGCAGCTCTCCCCTCGTGCAAGATCCTATGAAGGTAAATATAAAAGTCCGTTGGCAAGAAAGGAAGGTGGCGAGCTGCTATAAATTGCGCGTGTCAAAGCTTTCTGTCGAGTGACACGAAATCTCACTATAGAAGTCCGGGAGCCCTTCTAGAATGTTAACGTTCGCTTCGGACAATTTATAATGGCGCTATCCCTTCTGACTGCATTGCCTTCATCCTACCAAGAGCAGGCTACTTGATGTCGAAGCTGCCGCCTGAGCACATCTCCCGCGACAAGACTCATTAAATTAGCTGACATACAACCCCCATTTCCCTTGCGCAATTTCACACACAGAACCATGTGCTCTCAGTACTGTACGTGAAATCGGAGAGTTCTGGCAAATCCTGGATTGCATCAACCCCTACTCGTGGTCGGGATGTAAACCACGAAATTGAGGACTCGCCATTATGTATCTCCGGCCTTCGGCATACCTATAGCATACCGGCAATTGCTGCTCTGAATAATGACAAATATTACACTATTTCTTCAGCAGATTGAAGTCATTGTTCGTTGATGCTCGACTCAAGCCATCCAAAGCTTTGGGCTGTCACTTGGAGCAACGGCCAGGAATCGAAAGAATGGCACAGGCATTGTTCTCGTCTGTTCACAAAAGGCCGAGCGACTTACATCATACCTGCATTAATGTAACGTTACCCCTGGAATTCGATGTCCGAACGATTAACAGGTTCCTCTATGACGTCCGAATTTTTCAAGCATATCTGCGGACTTGCGCTTATTTTTCATATCCTGATATTTGCCTTTGCAACTTCCCTTCGATATTATCAGCAAATGGCGTAACGCCAGAAGACCGCCTTTTGATGGCACGAAGACTTTCAGGGCTCATTGTAACGACAATACGCGTGAGCTCGGCCGGTGTGTTGATCATAGATGTGCGTGGTTCCTAACACCTCTCTAGCATACGCGATAGTGTTTTAGAATTGTGTGATTGGCCGAATATGATTCCACGAAAACGAATCAACGAAAACGAACCAACGAAAACGAGTAATAATGCTATTATACACTCGTATTGGATATTGTGGGCATTGATGTGCCGACTTCAGCTCTCTAGGACAGTTTTTGACGCAACGATCTAGTACCTTCCCTGCTCCCCCCATTCAATTGATATCCGCTCATCGCCCCGCGTACGAGGTATACTCATGAGGCCGAGTCTTGTTATTTGGGTTGATGGAAGCGCACTATCGTAGACAATTGGGAGCGAGATGATCTTGGTCCTATTGCTCGCCACACGTTGGCATGCTGAAACTGGTGTCTAGAAGCAAGCATACCTACCTAAGCAATAGAATTGATTATCTTCTGATAGCTTGGCTTGCGAGTTCTGTGCCTAGGTAGGTAGGTAATAATACAAAATATAAATAACGGTTTACCCTATACTACCATCCTATATTCACAAACGACGTACTGTTATCTAAGCCCTAAGGTATTTATAACGCTCTTAGAAGAAGTTAGGAAGTAGTCGCATGATCCGCCGATTGTGGGTAGACTGGTGGCTGTGAGTTAACGTAACGCGATCTCAACTGCGCTTGGCGGCTCTGCACCCCAGCTTGCACGGACCCGCGAAGCCACGACGACAACACGTAATGAGAGCTCAAGAACACCTTATTATAGATTACACCACATCCATCAGGATCCTATTCCATCGTCTGGCTAGTCTTCCTATTTCGAGTCGACCTTCGAATAGCACTGCTATGTGCTACGCACCAGCTACGTACTGATTACCCTCAAAGTAGCTCGAGCCTGTGTCAGCTCTTACAATGGCACCCTTCCAGTTCAACGTCTTTCACATCCTTGGAGACGTCTCACACACGACTTCCAAGTTGATTTTGATATGGTCTATACACTCCAACAGTAGTGCCGAGGGTACTGCATCACGTTACAAGACCTCAGCCTTATGCGGATAGCTAACCTGTAACCAGGCATCTCCCTCATCACCCAAACCCTCTATGCCGCCGTGTTCCTCACCCGTTACCTGGATATCTTCAAAGTGACATTTGAGAGTGACTGGGAGCATGCATGGAACTTCTGTTTAAAAATATTCTACACGCTGTCGTCACTATACATAATTCTCCTGATGACGCGTTTCTATGCGCGGACGAGGGAACGAGAAAAGGCATGGAAATTTGGCGTTTATTGTTTCGTTGGTTCAGCGATACTCACCCCGATCTGGTATTTAATATTCAAGAAGTACGTAACTGGGATTAGTACCACACTTAAGGTAGGTACTCGCTCCGCGCCGTTCAACGTTTCCGCAAAATGACCCTGATACTGACCTAACTTCTTCCCTATAGGTTCTCTGGGTCTTTTCTGAAATCCTTGAGTCTGTCTGCGTTATTCCACAGCTTCTCCTGCTCCGCCAAACCACCGTTCCCACCGTGATTGATTCCTTCTACCTAGTAACCCTAGGCACTTATCGCTTTCTCTACATTCTGAATTGGATTACCAGGAGCGCAACGGAGCACGATTACAAAGACCCTACTTCCTGGACTTTCGGAACCATCCAAACAGCACTGATCATTGACTTTGCATGGGTATACTGGACACGTCAGCGCGTGAAGCTACGACACGGTGGCGTCGTGGACTCAGATGACCTTAGCCGGGGCTGGCTCATCAGCCGTATAATTGGGCGAAAGAGCGGAGATTTCGACGAGGAAGAGGCTCCCGCATTGGGTGGACAAAGCGACGGAGCTAGCGCACAACCGAAACCCGGCGTTCGTGGATGGGGCCGGAGAGGCATCTCAGTATCTGCTGATGAAGACGTGTATGAGCATGAGTCGCAGAGGACGAAGCCTGCTAGCTCTGCTCCGGAATCCCAGCCTTTGGCAGACCCCACAGCGTTCGAGGATGATGAGGATAGTGACGCTGAGCTTGTCAGTGGGCATATATCACCGCATGGGATAAGTGGCGGTGCGGAGTGGAGAGATGACCATGGGAAGTAGTTTTCAGCGTACAGCATTGTTTGGTTGTTTCTGCTCCCAGTCCGCAGGCCTCTAGGTCTTCTATTTCGGTGAATTTCAATCTGGGCTTTGCGTAATCCTTATCGGAGCTATGGTTTTCTCTTCTGGATCGGGTGCACCGAGGTCTGTACATGGTGTCCATTAATGTTCTTGCACGGCTTTTTTCATCTCTACCTTTGTGGATAAGCCCTTTAAGCCGTCTGCTACATATTGGATTTTGGTTACAACGTTCTCACGTTATAAGGATCTTCTACAAGACGTGTATGAGGCATTATCTCAAGCTCCCTTAAAGAGCTCGGTTTGCATTATACATTAGGGCTAGGTGAAACGGTTTATACACATTATCTCTATGAATCCGCTCTACTTTGCTGATCTCGACTTGCCTCGTCAAATAAAACACTACCTAGCAGTTGAAAGACGCCGGCGCCGTCCCTGGCTTCTATGTGAAAGTTTCTGAGGCCCTTCAGATAGGATATAAGCCTGCATCATTAATTCAATTTACACTCATATCAAGATTAATCAAAGTTCTATTACGTGCCGCAGCATCAACTGGAAGCATTCAGAGCTATATATGAAGTCTCTATTGCTTAGCAGAAATAAAATGAATGGTTTCACAAGACTTCAAATCCAGAACTCCCTGGGACATTAATAAATATATGATGAGAGGATTCTTAAAATTCAAAGGTCTTTAAACACTTCACGTGATTGCTCCAGCTCCTTTAGCGTCTTGATAGCTACATAAGGATTAGCGCGTTGAGCCGTGGTCGGAATTAGGTGGTTAGCGCTGCTAAATTCCGGCCGCTACCTAACGCATCAAGCCTCAGACGTACAACCTTCATCGCGGAGTTCGGCAATAGTTAAATCAATTGTGCCGCATTTGAAATCCACCCTTCGCGTTCTGTAGAGATATAAAAGGGCCTCGCCATTGAATGCCCTGAGCATGAAGGCTTTTGTTTCTCGAATAAGCATCTTTCGATCACCTTTGCGAACCCCCAGGCAACTCCTCAAACGTCCTTTCAGCATTTCTGCAGCAGCTATGACGAAATTCGACATCAATACAAAGTACCGAATGAACTCTGGCTATGAAATTCCAGTTTTAGGATACGGGGTGAGCTCTCTTCCTGTGTGCTCTTCTATTTTTAAGCTGTCCTTTTATTCGTCTGCCGCTTTCGGCCATCACAATGTGTCTCATTTGTTTCGTACGCAGATATTGAAATACTATAAAAACCTAACACCAATTAACTCAGGTCTATCAAACGTACATAAAACCCCCCACAAAGTCTACGCAATCTCCGCCCCTGACTGACCCTCTGGCAGCCCCGCGGACATCGCCGAAGAAGTCGTCGCGCACGGCATCAAAGTTGGCTACAGACACGTGAGACAAACCCCCCCCCCTTTAGGCATCCACACAATCTCTCTCTTCCCCCACCACTTCACTACCGCCCTTTCCCGCCCCCGCTTATTCCAAATTTAGATCGACTCCGCTGTCGGTTACCGCAATGAGGAGACCTCGGTTGCGGGCATGCTGAAATCCGGCATCCCCCGCGACCAGCTGTTTTTCACCACCAAAATCCCGCCGGGCCAGCTCGGCTACGATAACGCGCGAAAACATGTGAATGATACGCTCCAGAAGACTGGACTTGATTACGTTGATTTGTATCTCATTCATGCGCCGTACGGTGGCCGGAAGGGAAGGCTGGACGCGTGGAAAGCGCTTGTGGAGGCCGTCGAGGCTGGAAAGGTGAGGTCAATTGGTGTGTCGAATTACGGGGTGCATCATTTAGAAGAGCTGGAAGAGTATATCAAAGAGACGGACAAAAATGAAGGAAAGGGTAAAGGCGGGGTGTTAAGCGTAAACCAGGTAGAGTTGCATCCGTGGCTTGCAAGAAAGGATATTGTAGACTGGTGCAAGGCGAGGGGCGTAATCCTTGAGGTACCACCCATTCCTTTCACTCCTTGAGCTATGGAGTACATTAACCGTTGTAGGCGTACTCTCCGATAGTTCGTGCCACTAGGGCTAACGACCCGCTTCTGGTCCCTCTTGCGAAGAAGTATAACAAGACTACCTCCCAAATCCTTTTGCGATGGAGCTTACAAATGGTAAGGCAGGAGTCTAGGCGTCGTTCTGCTCCTACATTCTAACATGTTTGCTAGGGTTTCGTCCCGTTACCTAAGTCTGTGACCAAGTCTAGAATTGAGGAGAATGCGGATATCTACGACTTCGAACTTTCCGAGGAAGACATGAAATCATTGGATACTGGGGTATATGAGCCTTGTGCCTGGGATCCAACTACCAGTCGAGATTAAAATCCTTGCCAGGAATCAGTTCCTCTATTCCCGAAGCTGTATTATTACAAGTGAATGTCTTTTTGGGTTCGGATGACGGCAGCGTTTTAGGATGGATCAACAACGCAGAAGGGAGACTTCCAAAAGGAAGCTACTAGGGGGATGACGTAGCTGTATGATTCGGCATATAAGGTAACAGCTCGGAAGTAGAGACCGAGGTACAATGCAATATAAGAAGCTAGCATATGTGTAGTGTCGTTTGCTCTCGTGCAGTATAGAAGCTATAGGATCATTCAATCCACACTGGAGCTTGACAAAAGTAATTTACTGGGCAGGCTAAACCTTTCGGCTAGCCTATATGCCCCAATAACCATAAAGGAAAGATAGGAGGAATTTTCCCAGGCTCAATTTCTTTATACAATAGGTCATGGTGTGGAGACCATCAAGATGGGATTAGTCCGATGGTGTTTAGGAAACGAGCTTATCGATAGGCACCCGCCGCTCGTACCACGTCACTTTCGATTCTCAATTGACATACAACACCACCTTTTGCTGTCTAACATCCTCATTTGCATAAGACCTCCTCTCTGGGGATATTTGCGAGAGTATGGAAGTGAAAGAATCATTCACACAACAAAACTAACTTTATGCACTGATAGTTAACACGTTATCTCTCTTGTAGCATCCCAAATACCCCACAGTAAATTTCCACATCCCACCTCGACGGATTCTTCATTACCACCGCACAATCGCCACCATGCGCCTCCTCAAACAGCAGATTGAGCTAAAAGACGGCTCGGGTTTCGCGACCCTTCTCCCCGAAGAGCCCGAAGACATGGTCCGCAGCCCTTCATTCCCCCAGCTTCGCGCCCCTCCCCCCCCCC
>KV749882.1:57709-68189 GCA_001692915.1 Glonium stellatum
AGCACAATTGGTCGGGAATAAAGGCGGGTCCGGTAGATGTGTAGGTTCAGCAACAAAGTTTCGTTGTCCATAGATTCGTGTTCGGGAAACGTAGTTTACCTACTGTAACTTTCGCGTGGTCACCTGCTCTCTTGGCGAATCACCACACCATTCCCATAGCGTTATTTAGAAGAACTTGCAACAACCTACATTTCTTTCTTGTACAGTTCGCATCGACCTGTTTATCTGTGAACTGTACAATTCTATCAAGGAGCCTCACTACAATAACTTATATCGGATCCTTTGGAAGCTGCAGGCGAATTTCCCTCGAGACGCTCCGCATAGATCTTCCTCTACAGAAGAAGAGACCCGCAATTACAATTCTGCCCGCGACCTCTAAGCTAGCCGCGCTTATGGAAAATTTGAATATTAAGTAGGATACGCTGCGAGTGAAGCGCGGTCATTATGGACAGAGCCACATCACCGTCAGGAATTGGAGAGGGTTGCAGTAAATTCGCAAGCCACCGAACTACACATTGAAGGTACCCATGCTGGAGTAACGTCGTATCTCCACTTTCGGCAGCGCGTGTAAACATCCTATCAGAGGCAAGGATTTGAGATTCTGCCTCTGTAGATGATCGGCTTTCCCTAGCCACATTCTGATTTGATAACGCCTTCCCTCTCTTAGATAGTGTTGATCCTAGTATGTCCATTAAGTAACGCAGCTACTGGGCCTCCATCCACGCATATAGGCTCCCGCTTCTTGGGCCAAAAGCAATCCACCCACGAATGTGAACACTCTACATACTATGATAGGAACCCGTCTTGCATAAACAACGCTTTGGCTTGAGGTAGGCAGCGCAACATGAGGGGATTCGCAGATTAAAGCCCCGTAGCTGCCCGGCTAGAGGCGGCCATGCACTACCTTCGTTTTTAACATGTCTTAGTAGCCCAGCGTACGAAGTCGACCTTGTACTTCAAGAATACATACCTCCTTGGTATTAAGCTAAGCCACTCTTTAAAGAGAGCTCCATGTAGTAGTTTTATGTTGCACTGCTCATAAGATTAATCACATAGAACCGGCTGATTATAAGAATTATAAATTCTGACTAAACTTTAGAAATTTGCCTCTACAGGCTTTAGATTATACAGTAAGACAGTTTCAACTCTAGCATCCTTACTTTAACTGTTACGACCAAACGATCATTTTGTGTGAGCGGTAGATAGGTTAAGGTCAGGTTCCTTAAGAGTCAACGAAAAGGATTAGAGCTCTGCTGAACTGCCTAGAGCCTCTTATTTCCTTTTAAATGACCATAAATACAAAGCGTAAGAAATTCCGTTAGCTTCGACTAAAACAACCCATGGCATGCCTGCAGTAGCTCTGCCTTAGTCTCCGGCTAGAATAGAGGAATGCTAGGCATCTGCTTTAATTAAGTCTGCAGCTTTCTCGCCAATACCATACGCAGGCATCTGCGTATGGCCACTGTTCAGTACCGGCATGACGCTTACATCCGCCACCCGTAAACCTTTGACTCCTCGTACACGAAGCTTTTCATCCAAAACCGCCAAGGGATCATCTGCCTTGCCCATTTTACAGGTTCCACCAGCATGATAGCCTAAAAAGAGTAAGCCTAGTGATGGAAATTTTCAGTCGACAGACTACTTACAAGTCGTTGCATGCTGTTTAACATAAGGTACCCATTGTTCACGCGCAGTATACGTATGGTGCGTTAGTTCTGGTGGCCAGCTACCCTTTACAATATCTTTCGTGCCTTTACCCTTCAAGAGAATTTCATTGGCATATCTACACCCTTCGCTAAGCGCCAAAAGATCCAATGGATCAGCAAGGTAGTTATGATCCACAATGGGGCTGTCCATAGGGTCGGCCGATTTCAGAGACACTGTGCCGCGCGATTTTGCATTGAAAAGGAGCGTACACATAGCGAAAGCATGCTTTTTGTTGATTGGGAAGTCCGTATACTGCTTCGGTCCGCCATAAAGCTCCGTGTTCCAGAACTCCAAGTTGGGTTGCTTCGAAGTCAAATCCATCGGGTCGCGGCCAGCCCTTCGCGGAGAATTAGTCCAAAGTGGGTCATCTTTCAAGCGTTCATCAAGCCTAGTGTAAGCAAAAGTACCAAATGGGAAAGTAGATAGGACTCCTGTTTTCTGGTCTTTCCAGAGTTTATAAGACGATGCAAGGCCGTCTCCGTGATAGGCAAGATAGTCATTTGTCAACCCTTCTCTCTCCGTCTCGTAGAACACGAACGCGAGCTGTAATATATCAGCAGAGAGAAATTGGTTGATGGTCCTCAGGCAAGTTTCTTACCACATGATCCATTAGATTTTTACCGACACCTGGAGTATCAACTTTGCAGGATATTCCTAGTTTCTCCAGTTCCGATTTGGCGCCAATCCCCGATCTGAGCAAGATTGTGGGACTGCAGTAAGCTCCGGCGCTAACAATAACTTCTTTTCGGACTTTGACAGTGCCAGTTTCGCCATTTTCTAAGATAAAGCTTACGCCACTAGCTCGTAGGCCTTCGGAGGTATCAGAGAGCACCACTTTATTCACAGTAGCACCAGTCTTGATGGTTATGTTATCTCTGCGGTACCCTTGCGTAATGAAATCCGCTGCAGTTGAGCGGAGGCCTTGATGAACAGTTCTTGTAGCATTACCACAGCCCAGTGGCGTTTCGCCAGTGGTAAACATATCTTCATGCAGCGGAATTCCTTGGTCAATTAAAGACTGCTTGACGAGCTCCGATATTGGTGCTAACTCATGAGGTTCGGTATGCAAAGGACCGTTGTAACCATGGTCCTTCTTGCTAGCTTGAAACCAATCTTTTCCGTGAAATGTTTCGGCCTAAATAGGACTGTTGAGCTCTGAGAAGCTTTAAAACTAGGTTCTCGTTACCTTCGCCATATACTTGAACATTTCATCACCGCTCCATCCCTGCATCTCCCAATCATCATAGTCTTGTTTGACCCCTCTAATGCACAGAGTTCCATTGACTCCACTGCATCCGCCTAGAAATCTGCCACGGCTACATTTCACTTGGCGATTGTTCACGCCTTGCATCGGTTCTGTGATAATGTTCCAATCTGTTACCGAATCGAAGTTGTTTGACCAGCTGTTCAATGCTAAGCTTGGTGCTACCCGCAGTTTTAGGGTGGATATCACTCACCCGCCGGGCATATGAACGTTTTCCAGGTCAGCACTGTCTTGTCCCGCTTCGAGAACAAGTACAGTGGCATTGAGGTCCTCAGCGAGGCGTCCCGCAATGACACAGCCAGCAGTTCCACCACTGCAGCTCATCAGTACAAATTCTATGGGTGGATTTCAAAGCAGTTACCCGCAGACGATGTAGTCGTAGATATCAGTCTCGAGTTCTCGAATGGCCGCCATTCTTTTGGCTCGTGTTCGTTATGAGTGTGAATTAGAGAATAAAAAATGAAGAGGATACAATGCGCAGTATATATTCGTGTATCTGTGGCTAATCACATGTACTACAGTGGAAGGTATTCGGTAGTAATACGCCGAATAGGCAGAGCAGGGATGTCGGAAATAGTGCGGTATGGGTGTATGGTTCCCCGCGACCTAACTAACCGATCCTGATGATCGCTGTTGTATGTTATTCCGTTCTCTCACCGCGGTTTTCTTCTTTACATTGGCCTTCTGGGGTAATTCAGCGGAAGCCATTCCGCGCCGTAAAAGTAGCGCCGCTACGAGCACAACTACCCAAGCCACAGCGCAACAACAGGCAGCACAAATTTCCGGAGGCATCTCGACCGCTACAGACGGGTCCACGATTCTTGATCAGACAGTCACCGTGAAGTACGATCCCCCTCATCTTACCATGCCCATGTTTTCTCCCTGGGAAATCAATCTTAGTGAATATCTCCAAGCGCAAGCTATATCCTATGAAATTTACCCAACAATAGTCAATTATTTGAATAGAAAGGCCGATCGGACCGGCAGTCCGACCCTGCTCGACAGAGTTGTCAGTGAAAGCGACACCGAATTGCGGGGTTGCTCAACCGCATCTACACTGATCTTTTGGAATGCTCGGCCTACGCGTATCATACTAACATATCTTCATAGCGATCTTAACCTCCGACCCAAAGTTAGCGCTCCTGCAGATCAATTCACTACCCTCTCTGGTGTTACTGGCGCTGCAACTAAACCCAACACGACCGGTGTAATGGGGCTGAACGTACTGTTACACGGTGATGGGGGTCAATCGTTTTTTTATTTCCCAAATCAAGCGGTTCAAGCCAATCTCATGGGTGTTGTGGTCCTTGCACCGGATCCAAATCTATTTTGGGGTGGAGGCAGTGGCTTGCAGCGCACTGACGGCGTCGCTCACGCGCAAGCTGTTAATGATTTGATCCTCAACGCAATGCCAAACGTTATTTCCTTTAACAGTTCGCAAGTTTTCTTCACTGGCGTTTCTGGAGGCTCGTTATTACTCAGCGGCTTCTTTATTCCCGCGCAGATGACGAACTTCAAAGGGACCGGAGTTCTTCTCAACTGCGGAGGGTTAGTTCCACAAGTTACTTTTCAGGATGCCGACGCCGTCGTTGCAAGCACTACTATCCACTTTCAAAGTACGCAATCGGAACCCGCGCCTCTACAACCGGCGATCCTGAGCGCGATTGCAGCATATGAAAACCTAGCCACTGCGGCAGGTTTGTCTATAGATCGAATAAATGCATTGCAGACATTGAATAATGCCCCTAAAGGTGGTCATTGCGAGTTTGACGGGAAGGGCTTTTCCAGTGGGATTCAAGTTATGGCAAACGCGTTCTCTAATGTCATTCAGCTAGGTGGGAATGGACAAGTTAATGGAATTGGCGACGTCTTGACAGGAGTGGTTGGCAATGAGAAGCTAACTTTTTCGGGGGCAACGTAGCCTCGAAGTATATATGAACATATATTTGGGCTAGATTATACCAGCTTGCTTTGGCAATGTTCTAAGTATTTCGTACAAACTTGACAAAGGGAAGCATACACTTATAATATAGCGAAATGATTCAGAGTCTAAGAACATGCTTCGGCTTCCAAAGCACGGATCTGTTGTCGCCTCGTGCCCCGCACGATAACACTTGTCAGCGGCCTCCCACCCTAGTTGCCTACACACCTCACTTTCATTCACAAAGTACGGACTACTTCGAGATACTCAACCTTAGATCCCTGCTAGTAGATTATGCGTTTCCATCTTTGTGTAAGACAGCGCATCTTTCTAGGTGATACGGACGTCCTATCAGATATTCCTATGATTCGCTTTTCCGCTATCACAATCGTCCTCAACTAACAACTCCAGCATGGATACTCTTCCCGTGGAAGTGCTACAAATGATCATTGAGGAACTCCAAGACTACGAGGATGATCGAGAGATAAGGCTAACCAAAGCCTCGCGCGAAGATCTCCATAGCTTCCGCATGGTCTGCCGAACTTGGAGAGGCGCCGCTTGGCGCGCTTGGGGCAGATTCGTTAGCATAGGGCCATACAGGCTCGTGAGGTGTAGTCTTGAGGCTCTGGATGAGATTAGCAATCATAAAGAGGTCCTTCAATGGGTTACCAGCATTACCATCGGTACGGAGCGTTTTCACTCGGAAGCATACGATGACATTAAAGAGTGGGCTAAAGAAGGCCGTACTCAGCGCGCTGTGGCGCGGAGAATGCGTGGATACCATGCTTATCGGAGGTTGTGCGATGAGCAGGAGAGGATGGATGACTCTGGGGAAATGACACTACTGCTCTCCCGTACGTTTACGAAATTCCAGCATTTGCAGAAAATCTCAATCTACTCGCCGCCTTCCGCAAATCTTTTTACCTCGTCCAAACCTTCTCCCTGTCCTCGCTGGCCTGGATGTCCAGAGCAAAATATCCTTAACGACGCGCAGAAAAAAGTAAAAGATATGTACAGTCTCTTTGCCCACCAAGGAGCGCTAGCCGGTGTGATCTCTGCTATTGTTGATTCCAAGATCTCTCTGAAAGAGCTTCGGTCGGAAGGTGGTGGGATCGATGTACAAGCTCTAGATATATCCCAGGAATTGCTTCAGATGGCCCTTCCAAGTTTGGAACATATCACGCTATTGTTGAACGAGCCTGTTTGGATCTACAAGGCGGGAGCTATTCCAGCTGAGACCACATTGCCTGACGGCTGGCAGGACTGGATACCAAGCTTCTTCAAGCACGCACATAATCTTCGAAGACTTGATCTTAGCTTTCCACCTTCAAAGCAACGCATAGGGACCCGTCATAGCGCAGACCCCGGGTGGTTTACTAGCCTCAAGCCGATTAGCTTTCCGAGTCTCACCCACTTAGTGTTGCGTCAATTTCGTGTAGGAGAAAACGAATTAATGGAATTTATCCGACGACAAGCCTCTAAATTGACAAGCTTGGCTTTGGTGGAACTTGGTCTCCTTAATGGCGGATGGGACTCCCTGCTAGAATGCTTGGGGAAATACTGCGGCTTGGATGAGCTTAACATTCGTGGTCCCTGGGTAGGTCTTTTGGGGAATGGTGTTGTCCGAGATCGCTCGCACCTTGAAAATGCAGCTAAAAAGGTTATCCTGATCGCAATTGGAGGAGAACAGATTTGGCCTCTGGATGTCGGTCGAGTGCTTACCAGCGACCGAGTTTCTACATATCTTTTTGTTATAGATACAATATTTACGAATTAGACGGAAGGAGGGAAAGAGACGAATGAACGCCATGTTGGTATGCTCCAACGTCTCATATAGATAGAGCATTGAGTGATCAAGCCTTTTCAGTAACAATCGCATATAGAAGTAACCGTTGGATACCCAATTGGGTGAGCAACGAAATTAAGAAGCAGTTCCGCTGACACGTCTCCGCTGCAATACTCAAGATGCATCTAAATACACAAACTGCCGTCTTTCTTACTCGCTGGGATCTGTTTTCGAACTCCTCGAATTGCTTCAAAAGACCTGACGTTCTTTACCCGGTCAATAGGTGTGGGCTATTCTCTTGGTCAGAGGGGTCCAACTCTTTCGGTCAGTCTGGGAGTATATCTTGATATAGTTCGCCAAACCTCCATTTTCGTGAAAGTGCAGCTTCCATCCTGAGCGCACTATAGAGCCCTTTGCGTGTAACCTGAGGTCTAATCGTATGTTCTGGGCTTGGATAACTATAGCTTTGCTAAGAGTCAATATGAATCATTCACATATCCTTAAAATAGAACTCTGATAAGTTTGATTTAACAAGTAGTGAGCCGATCAAAGTGTAGATATTTTGATCGTTTCATGTGTTGCTGAGAACGGATTGGTTGTAAAGTGGTCACTAAGCCGTTCCGACGGCATCACTAAAAGACTTCAAGGCTCCGAGGCCTTAAGCGTAGAAGTACCATGGACAAGTAATTAAACTTGGTTTGCTGATGGTAACGAACTAGCGAAAAGCCCATTGGGAAGCTCATCCCATGCAGGCTTGTAACCAGCCTATAGCCAATGCAGCCAAGGTAATTATCCATCCCGCAATTGCAAAAGCCCCCTGAACATCATTTCTTTTACAAACCCATACAATAGCAAATACAATACTCCCTACGACGAAGAAGCTGATCGTAAGTGTCCAGACGCGATCAGCGAGGAAGCCCTCAACTAGGTTGATGCCCCAACCCACACCGAACTCAAGCCGAGATCGACGTTTGGGTGCACGTAAATACGTGATTAATTCACCATCATAATCTTCAGGGTGCTTGAAGAGATGGAGAAGGTATTGACTTCCTACGGGCGGGATCAGATCCACTGGTTCGAAATCATAGCCAGATTTTGGCAAAGGCATATCTGGACACTTCCGAATGTCCGCAAATCGGTTGCGGTGGACCTCAAACTGTGGATGGATTTTTAGCTATTGCTCGTGCTGAAGCTCAGACAACGAAAATAATTCTAATGTTGAGCGGGGGTAGCCCTAGAGCGAACGGTTCGTGGTCCCTCGCCGAATAAGATAAATGATGATAGACGGATTACTAAACAAGGAAATTAGGTATTATGATTTTCATTTCTTACCTGAACAAAGTTAATGGTCGTAAGCCCCCGAAGTTTAAAAACTCTAAACCATCTCCTATTTACTTGATTATAGTGTTCTCTCAGTGCCATCGCTAAGTCCTTATCGGACCTGATTCTTCCTGTATTGACGTCGAGATGAACAATCTTTGGCGTGTACTTACCTTCATTTGCGCAAGTGAGTAGCCATTGGGGCTCAGGGTAGGTGCCAACACGAACACTAAAAGGGTTATTACTTCGCAAACGTGTCGGGCTATATTTCGATGAATCGCCTTGGCCCCAAGAGGAGGTACCGCTCGGATTGAAAGTAGATTGAGGTGTTGCTAATGTCGACGCTGTGCTAGTGGAACTGAATACGCTAGACAGCGTAGAACTACTGCTACTACTGCTACTACTGCTCGGGCTGCTAGGAGTGTGTGCTTGGGGGCGATTGAGATAGGCTTCTAGAAGACGAGCAGCGCCCCGGCGTCTTTCTATAAAGTCGTCGTATAGTTGCTCTCCACAAGACTAAAAGCCCGAGTCAGCTCAAATTTGGCGAGTTTACTCGTTGCCACTAAGAAAAACATACACAAGTCCATCTAACCCGAACATGATTCGATGGAACGGGAGGTTCGCTACCATATCGTTCCTGCAGAAGAGCTAGCCCTTCAGACAGAGAGGAGCATACAGCTGAACAGGCCAACCCTAAGAAAGACATCAATTGATTCTTTGAAGGACTGTAAGTCTGTCGAATCTCAAAGTCGGGAGGGAGAGGAAGATCTCCCACCGCATTATCAACCACAGCAGCATCGTCATGAGATAGGAGGTTAGAATCAGCGGATTGGCCATTACTAAACTCGTCCTGCTGCAAAACCCTTTCAAGCGCGGAACGAAGCTCCTGCGCCTCATCGATCTCAGACTGGGGTTGGGGAGATTTATTGGAACCCTTGCGTAATCTCTCCCGGAATAGCGCAAAGTCTTCTTTAGGAGCAGCAGACGGCGACCCTCTGCTCCGCCGTGCCAATGGCGAAGCTGATCCCGAATGAGGTCGCGGGACATCCTTTGTTTCTAATTTTAACCGTTTCTTGCCTGTGCGTGGTTGCCCAATAGTTTCAAGCGATGGATGTCTTACTATAGCAGCCCCTTCGTCCTTGCGAGTAATTCGTGTCTCGCAGTGCCATGTGTTCGAATCCTTCGAAATCGGCTCATCACATGGCTTACTTAGAGGGAATCGTTCATTCGCCGTGTTCGTCCGGGAATCGGTGAAGGGACCCTCCACCTTGTTCCGAGCCATATTGGTACCAGAAGCAACACTCAGATTCCGAGGTGATACGCGTTTAATAGATTTCTTAGCATGCGACCGGTTGAGGGTTTGGCGAGAGCTCTTTGTATTAGAAGCTCCAGCACCAGTATATTCACTTCGGAGTACACGGCGGACAGGGCCAACAACGGACAAACCCCTTGTCGGGGTGGGCATTACACTTGTCATGGAGGCCGTCCGGGTCGGAATGTTGGAGCTGGCTGTTGAAAGAGGTTCTGCGTCAGTCTGATCGTCTTCAGCATCTTCCCAAGGGTCTCCAAAAGGTCGAGCATCCTGAGTTAAAGTTTCCGTGTCACTGAGCCACTCATCTCCGACTCGATGATTTAACACTATACCCTGGGAGGGCCGCTCTAGCCATCTAGAAACTGCGGAATGTGGTGCCTGCGTCGGAGCGGGTATTGGTACTTGAGATTGAATTGATGGCGGTACAGGCTGGGGTCTCCGTATGCCGGCTTCTCCAGACGAGCCGATTTCAAAAATTGAATCGGCTTCTGGAACGCTACTAAAACTCCTATCCCGGGTGACACAAACCTGAGGGGTCGCACGGCCAGCTTCAACTGCATCAAGCTCCGATCGAGGTATAGAATCAAGCTCATGATATGCTGGTGAGTTTCCAGAAGAATGATGGGCTAGGTGGACTTCTGCAACCTCATTCGTTTCTGAATTTGCACCTTTGAGCAGTCGCACGACAAATCCTTTCCCGCTCTTTTTGATTCTTGCTTTAATGTCCGAGAGCTTATTTGATTGAGTAGACATGACGGAGTTGGTCTTTTCGAGCGAAACTCCCCAGTCTGGCACCACTTTCTTTAGGAATTCTGGAGGTATCGCATCCAGATCTGACCATCCTTGCCGCTCTTGTTGGGGACTTGCTGGAGGGCTGGACTTCTGTGTGCGATAAAGCGAGGAGACGTCATATCCTAAGCCGGGGAGAGCCTGAAGGTTCGCATAGAGCTTTTTAGACGGTCTGTTATTACCTCTGCTCGAGTCATTGCCCCTATTGTTCGCATTTATGTTAACAACAAGCTGGAACTGGCCTGGGTTACCCTTCTCCTCTTGTAAGGTGAGTGTAAACGGTACAGCCTGGCTCTGTTCATGTAGAGGCAAGGGTGGAAAGAGATCAAAAGGCTTCTTTAGACCTCCTGTAATCTCGTCATCGGCTAGAGTGCACCCTGA
>KV749883.1:3181-21927 GCA_001692915.1 Glonium stellatum
GCACTGCAATTTCTAATATATACTCATACTCTACTATGTGAAGCGCGGTGTTCACGGGAATGTAAAATGTGCGCTTAGATATCGAAGTAATGGAAAGTATCGTTAGAGCTTCGGCGTGAGGCTTTCTCTGCCTAGGTCGCCCATAGCAAATACTTCTATTACCGGACTCTGTAATGGGCCTTCGGCAAATTTGATGAAAATATCGCAATGATGCACTGCTAAGAATGGGTTCTTAATATCGTTGGACAAGATCGGTGTTACTAATGTTTATTTACAAGCGCAAGCTTTGGGTGTGATAAAATCAACTCGAAGGCTCCCGGCGTGGGATGACTTTATCAATGGCTCTGGAGGCCACGGTATCCATAGATTATTGCTAAATTTTAAAGTAAGAAGCCTACGGGTGTAGAATGAAGTTGCTTCTCATATTTGAGCCGACAGAGAGCTAAAGGTCTCTTTCTCGGCAATGTCTGTGGCGAAAATCAACTAGTGCGCATGCTGTGCCGTATAAGATATGGCTTTCAGCGATGATCTTGAAGGCCTTTCGACTAAGTCTAAAAGCGAAATCGGAAATCATCAGTTGACTACGAACTCAATACCACGATGGTTCGTGAAGAATAGTAAAATTCTGTGTGAATGCAAATGATGGGCATGGAAAAGTGAAGTAGGCTTTGTGTATGATGGATGTTAAGTGAACATGTCACGTGCTTCCGCGACGAACGGTTTCGCGCACACGACGCCGCCCACCACCATGCCATCCTAACTCATCTGGATATCACAACGCCGCTTTTGATCACTGTATATTTCCTATTACGGTCACCGAGTCAACTTCGGTTGATTATTGCTTTACGAAATTTTTGGAGATTGAGAGACTGTTCACCTGACACATCGGTTAGTCCTTGTTTCAAAAGTAGCTTTGGCACCACAGTCCTACGAAGCATATAGTCACCCTAAATATCTGATGCTTTTGCTTTGCGAGTCGCTTTAATTGCTAATGGCTAGCTCTTCTGCGCCTATTAGAATATTTATACAAACGGGATTGCACTCTACTATGAAATCCGCGGCTCCACCGTCGCGTCGAAAGCGCCAATCACGATTAAATTTCACTCCTTTCTCATCATCATCACCTGCCATAGCGCATGTTTCCCATCAATATCAAGGTCGCGCTGCTGCGGTTACATATGACGGGTCTCCTAGCCCTTCGAAAAGGCAGAGACTGAGGGAAACGCACGCCCAGGATCCTATACCTGATATTGCTTACGACGTGGCGTTGGATAAAGGTACCTAATTCACTTATGGGCTTGGCGGATCAATCCAGTGACAGGAGTAATATAATTAACGCTATACTAGGTGATCATCAAGTGCTACCAACACCAGAACCCTCTTCTCAACTTAATGCAACTGAGCGAACCCCCAATGTTAGATTAGGATATCCGGTACAGCGGAAACTAGATTTTGTCAGCAATGATGAGGACAAATTTGCGCAAGGAAAGAGTGGATTGAATGTTGCTCCACCTGTCCAGTTAAAGACCCGTCGGAGGTCAGTTATGCTTGACAGCTCTCATCCTGAAACAGTTGAGTTATCAAGTAATTCTAGTAGCTCGGAGGATCTACCTTCCCGCACACCAGTTCGCCGATCAGCGAGGGTGGCACAAACTTCTGTCAATCCTCGCGCGCTTCGACAAGCAACGGGAGATATTCCGGGGATAAGAACTGAAGTACGGATCAATTCACGCCTGCAGTCTGCCCGGAAGGCTACAAGTATCGAGTTGAGTGTTGGAGATAACCGGAGCTCTAAGAAAAGTGAATCCGAAATGAGTAGTGATGAAATGCCAACCTCATCACCAACGAAAAGGCGGCGTCGATATCCGAGTAGGACCGTTCGTGAGCGCTCAAATTCTTTTGAAGTTGATGATAGTGAGGCAGAAGATACGGAAGAACACGGTTTCGTAAGCTCTCGCAAAATAATTCAATGCCCGCTGGGTGAACACTCTCAGGCCTTTGAGGGCGAGGATGAGGATGAGGATGAGGTCGTGATTACGCGACGAAAACGAAGACCTCAAATCCTCGATCGGTGTCTTAGCCGTCAAGAAAAGGAGGAACTGGATGAAGACCTCCGGTTCTTGGGGTCGCCTAAACAGTTATCAGGGAAAACACGTGGCAACTTAAAAACAGCAAAGCAGAATGTGAGGCAAAAGGCACTCGAAACTCTCAAGCGACGTCGTGCTGGCGAGAAGGCAGAGCTTCCCGTCCGTGTTGATCAAAGCAAAAAGGCACCCTCGCGGGGGCTCTATGATACCGAGCCTGATTCTGACGAATACGACGAAATAGATAATGAGGAAGATAATGATGAGGATTACAATCGGCCTCATGCTTCCATTCATAGTGCTGACGCGCTGGATATGTTCCGAGAAGACGATGAAGATGATGGCTTTGTCATTGAGGAAGAAGAAGATATTTTGGGCGCCCCAGTTGAACTTCCTCTCCAATTCAGCAATTTCAATCGAATGAAGGGACGAGATCTATTTAAATACGCTGTTGAATGGATGGTCCAGAAGAAAATTAATCCGGCATTCGCTATTAACGATGAAAAATATGACCTTGCGTTCCGTAAGCTGGATGACGAGGTGAAGGGTTTGGCCGGTTCCAAATTTACGTCTTCCGTTTGGACCCCTAGCTTCACAAAGGCATTAAAAGCTAGACCGAAAATTGTTCTTCTGGAGCTTTCTAAGGAGACGAGAAATGTCATGAGTCCACACTGCGAAGCCTGTAATCGCCGCACACATCCTGCCACTTGGAGCATTCAATTCATAGGGAAGCCATACCACCATTCGAACCTAGAGGAACTCTCTGATAACGAAGACGAAGATGAGGGCCGTAACCAAGTGACATATGATAGCGATGGGCGCTCGGTGCCTGATGAAGATGTCACATACACTGTCGGTCGGTAAGTAGTCTCCAGCTTTAGCGTTTCTAATGTTGGAATGCAAAAATTTCCAGTCTATTTGTTCAGCAATCGTAGAGTCGATTTACTCCCGAAATTTTTTGAGCTGCTTAAGGGCGCTAAGATGCTTCACAACTGGGCCTTTATCAGAGCAGCTTCGCTCACTATTAATAGGTTCTGTATGCGTAATGCACAAATGGCTCATACCCTCAATCATTGGCGCTATCATCTTAATGAGTGGGTGGTGGACTACCTCACTAAAGAAGGTTATTGTGCTCCTAAAAGAATTGTTGAGAGAGACAGCTGGAGCACTAGGAAAAAGAGAGACTATGCCAATCAAGTGGTCGACGAGATGGAGGAGAAGGATGAAATCCGAAGACTGCACCGTGACTATAGGACTCAAATTGACTTTGCTTTAGAGGCTGAGGTAATAGAACATGCCTTCGATCAATATGCCCAATTTACTAACACTAAGTCATAGGAACAAAAATTGAGGGGGCGTCGGTAGGTTAACTGGGTGCGATTATTTGATTCTGTTAAAAGCCTTACCAAATATTGGGGCCAGCCTATATCACGGTATAAGTGAATGGTTTTGCATTCTCAGCAGGCTTTTTCTTGACTTCTTGGAACCTAGAAGAAATATTGTGGTTTGGAAGCTTTGGGACATGGCCATGTCAGTACTGGTCGCCTTGTGAGTTTGGATGGTATTTCTACGGCTGGGTACTTTGGAAACCTTTTATTCTGGATGGATATTGTTGCATTATGCTCCTTAAACAAAAGCAGCTCATTAGATGAGCAAATAACGGAGCTCTCAGACTTAATGAATGGGTGGAGTTCTAACATTTTCGGACATATACGGTCCCGCCAGGGAATGTTCTGATAATTCATCTGCTATGCTCATGTTACTTAATGCCTCGGTGGCGACCTCATGGTGTAACCAAAAGTCGAGCGTGAACTCCATTCTTTCAACCCGCCTTTCACTGCGAGGATAAGCTCAAATCACAGCCCAAGTTCCAATCAGAATCAGAAGGTCTGATTAGGGTGAGACGAAAGCGACAATAGCACCTGCCAGCCCAATTCTCCCAATGATGCTTGATGTGTGCATGCAATTCCCATAAAACCATTAATCTTATCTTATGCGCCCTGAAGTCCACGCCGTAAAATTTAGTTGCAGGGATTATTATCTTTATATTGTGTTGTGCAAAGGCCAACGTGAAAACGGATCTGATGGGCAAGAGCGGTCCCATCAAATAAAGGATTTTTATGTAAGTGCAGACGCTTCCAGATGATGCTGCTACTGATAACTTCAGGCTGGCGCGTAGGCTCGGCAGTGTAGCGCTCCCTTAGGCGTGAGTAATTACCGGCCCCATACACTTCCGTCGCGATTGATTTCATAATTGGTCTTTTGTTGATTTGAAAACTTGGTTCTGGTAAATCACCTGGGCGGCCCGCCAGATCTACTCACTCCAACACCCCCTTTTGGTCTTAGTGCCATCTTCACCGGCTCTATCGGCCCCTTTCGCATTAGTTCGTCAAGGCCCAAGTCCCGCCAGGCTGGCTCGCGCTGCTTCTGAGTGGCGCGCTGAATGCCAAATGCTGCATGCTGGTCTGGCACGACATCATCTTCATCCTCCGGATTTAAAGGTTGGTGGTGCAGTGGGACATAGATTTCTTCTGGGGAAAGATGGGAGCGGTTGAATTCTTCGAAGAGGTCGGCAATGCGCGGGGAAGGAAGATGCAGATAGGTGCGGGAGGAGTCGCGAGACTGTAAGGGTGGTAAGCTTGGGTTTTCTGGAACAAAAAATGGGAATTACAAGGAAACTTGCCATTCTGGTTGGCGTGCTTTGGAAATTTTGCTCCTAGCTGAGCTGTTGTTATTTAAGGTACTTGCAGTTACCTTGCGAGTGAAGTTAATCGCCGCGCCAAGAGTAATCCTCGCTAAACTCTGTCTCGACGATCTTCCGAGCCACACCGAAATTTATCACCTCCACCATTTTCCGGGAGAGGACATTCGACAATTGCGCCAGCCTCAAGACATCGCCTCCTCCAACGAGCATATTCTCCAAGGTGAGTAGCTTCCTCTGTTTGTAAAATCTGGTATATCAAAGAACTGACGTGGTCATATAGCTCTTCTACTTTCAAGTTTAACAACGCGCAACGATGTCCCACGAATCCGTCTGGTACTCGCGTCCCCGAACCTACGGCAAGGGCTCTAGGCAATGGTGCGTTGCAACTATTTCAGTTCGGCTAAGACCTACAAGTCCGAAGGATCTGGTAGAGATACAAGATTGGAACATTATTGGAGAGATGCAGGAGAGGGCTGTGAATGGTTACTGACATTATGACAATAGCCGTGTTTGCACACACAAAGCCGGCCTCATCCGGAAGTACGGCTTGAATATCTGCCGTCAGTGCTTCAGGGAGAAGAGTGCGGATATTGGTTTCGTTAAGGTGAGACTGACTCCTGCCTATAGACACCACCGATTAGGAGTAGCTGGTTGTATAATGAGGAGCACTGCGGAATTGAGACCTTCTCTTGGCGAAATTTACTGACACGCATGGTATAGCACCGATAAATGGTATTTGTTTTGGGGATGTGTGGTGATCGATTGAAGCTGAGGGTTACTCCTTACACGCGTAGGAAAGATTCTTAAAGCCGTTTGAAAGGCAGAGTGATGGACATTTGTGAAGCGGTGCTGGGTTCCTTTCTTACTCAGGACTCTGTTTGCGATGGGACAATTTGGGGCACGCTAGGTTAACGAATCTGTCCTGCATTCTCAAATTCACACGTAAAAATTCCTGCGAGCTTTAGCAATGACATTGTAGTGTTGACCGTTGGCCCCGGTCGTTTGCCTCAAACTAAATTTGTCATTCATCAAGCCTCTACCCTATGAACTAGCACTTGTCAAATTTTCAAAAACGCGTCCCCGCTCCTATCGGATGCCCTCTTTCGAAGATATCACGTGCTATGTAGGCAAGCCAACCTTGAATAGATATTAGGTTTCAATCGCTACTTTGATTCAATTTAATTCAAAACGCGTGCCGTTATCCAAGGCCCCTAAAAATATAGTAATCCCAAGTTCGTCGCGAAAAACCTACATTGAATAGTCATGGACACCTATCCTCGTAGTCGCGTCATTACTCATATCTTTATAACGTCAACCCTCGTTCTTTCAAACATTTTGTGTGTAATTAGATCCTTATTCTTCGCAAAGGCATCTCTATCTTCGTTCGTAACTTTTGCTGGCAGTACTGTCATACGTGCAAATGTGCCTGCCGCCTTGCGTTTCGACAATGTGCCTGGATTGATGACGAGCACAGACTCAACCACCTGCGTAGCAATCCATCAGCAAAATCATACCAAGGACAAGCTTTAGAAGACTGACTTTGGCAAACGGATTCAAAATAGATGGTGAGATTAACACATCAGGCCGCACATTCAACCATTCTCCTAGTTTTAGGTAACTTGTATCAACCGTCGTTCCGAGCGGCATTGAAGGACTCGACGCTCCATTTTCCTTTTCCAAAATCCTATTTATATACTTCTCACCACCTACTTCCCCACCAGCAGCCACCAGACTTTCTCGAGCTGTTGGCGGAAACACAGGCAAGAAGCTTCGTTGCTCAATCACTGCCCTAGCGCCTCTCTCGAGAAGGTTCTGGGCTTTCGCTTTGCCGCCGACACACTCTTCGCGGCGCAACATGTCCAGGATGTCGAGGCTACTCATTCCTATCACGAATTCATTTACCGTGAGAGTCATCGGGTTTGTGACAACGGAGACTTGACGCGGGAGTCCGAGTTCTTTCTTTGGCAGCTTATCTTGGGGGAAGACAGCATGCCGTGATATGGCATCACGGAGCGATGGAACCAGGATAATGGAGCAGGCTGGTAGACGTGAAGCGAGGCTTTGGAGAGCGCTACTGATATAGTGCCGGAAAACATCTGTGAGTGTGGCTTGGTCGGGTTTTGTAGCGCTGGGCGGCAGGTCGAAATCGCCAGTGCGGATGAGGGGATGTTCGGCGTCTAGGAAAGGTCCAATGAGTATGAGTGCATCGGCAACGCTAGAAACAGCAGTATCAAGGAGGGCGTGCAAAGGTGAGAAATCGAGGCTATCGTCGGTTGTATAGGGACCGGAAGCGATGAGTATAGTGAGTGGCCGGGAAGAGGATGGGTCAGAAGACAGCGTGTCGAGCAAGCGTATGTTACATGCATCGAGCTCTGAGGGCTGAGATGCAGGTTGGGAGAGGAGAGGAATTGGTAATACTTCTCTAACAGTAAAAAAGTCGCCGGAAGCATTAGTACCTCGTAAGGCGACTATTTGACCTGGGAAGAAGGAATAAGAGGGCAAGGAATCGATACGGAGAGGGATGCGGCGACCGGCTCCTGTGCGTCGAGATGTCTCAAGGACAATGGAGGCAGCATTAAGACGACCTTCGCTAGAGTCCAAGGCAATACGGCCTACAGCTATGATCTCACTAGTGCTTTGATTCGTTGGATTTCCAAACGCACCGTTTTCGATGTTATGGTGAGCCTGTACCAGCGCTAGGAATTCATCTATGCGATCATCGAGGACCTCAGAGGCTTCAGATAGTTTCATAGCCATTGTCTTATAGGAGAACTTAGCCATATCCGTATTTGCTTTTAATTTGATCCTAGGTTCTGTTGGAGGTTCGCCAGGTGCTTGGGGAAGCTCGATATGGCCATTCAATTGCTCGGCTATATCTCCTGCGTGTTCACGGTCCGCGAAGACGAACTCCCTAAAGAAAAAGATCAGATTTTGTACGAAAGCTTGCTTGACATACGCACTTTGCGTTGGTTACTTCCCCATTCGAGAACGGTGTTTGAAAGCCACCTGGAGAGCTCATTGGATAGTTTTTGCTTGATTTGGCCGCTGCTGTGTCAAAGTGAGATCTTCTCTTCGTGCTGCTGTCATTCACCCCATTTAGGATGCTAGTTCTGGGAGTATTGGGAACTAAGCCATCAAGCCTACAAGCTAAACTTTAGTATCTAATAGTACAATCCGCATAGGTAACATCGTCTTACATGCCAAACACATCGGTATTCTTTCCTCCAGCACGAGGCGTTGGAGCAGTAGGTCTCTTTTCGTTGTTCCGGGCATGTGCCTTGCCTCTACTCTCTCGTTCTAGCACATCTTGTATATCTTTTCTAAAGTCTCTTGCAGTCTTAAGATCTAATTTTATCTCATCCCCTCCCATCTTCATGCTGTAAGCCTCCCATTTGAAAAACAGCTCTTCTGAGGATATGGAGTACACGCGAAGCATCGATTGAAGTTCTCCAAGAATCTCGGGTGGCAATCCTGAAGATGAAGCAGCATAGCGATCGAAGCGCTCGTTAAGCTCAGTTTCGATATCGTCCATTGTCGTACGTGCTGTAGGTGTGGTGAGTGATATAGTTGCTGTGAGCCTGATTCCCACAGGCGAGAGGTTTACGCGACTACCGGGAAACGCGACGCGCTTCCAGTGTAAAGCGGCCGGCAAATACTCGACAAAATCTGCCAAGGGTCGACACTAGCGGTATCCAGCCACCACAGACCCAACATCTCAGCTAAGTTAGGCGTCAACGGTACTGAATTTCTAAGTGGTTATTTTCCTTATAAATTTATAATTTAAAAAAGTATGACTCTCGGACATTATTGTCAGCACAAGAGGGCTTAACCCTCTTGTGGACGCATGGGTCTCGGACCCGCTAGTCGTCGTTAAATAAATACACACACATCTCAGCTAAGCTCGGAGTCCGGTTACGATTGTATATAAGTACAAGCCCACGCCATTAAAGAGAGATTGACTAGTTTCCAGTTCTCTAAAAATACACTTCTACCTATTCTGTGCATTTTCAAACATGTCCACAGCTGTTGCAGAGCCTACTCCAGCATCGGTTAACGGCAGCCAGGAGAAAATCCTAAACGAAAAATCTCCCCTGGCAGAGGCCACGGCACCGAAAACCACCATTGATGCGAAGACAATGGAAGGAGAGGATAGCGTCCCTACCCCAGCTAGGCCTACAGGACCCGCTAAACAACCTCTGGCTCAGCCTGCTCCGAGTTGTAAGCCGGCCCCTCGAGCACCGTTTACAGCAGAACAACAAACCAAATACAACGAAGTCCTTTCGGCTGTTAGCTCCTGGGCGGATATTCCAGAGACATCCGCACGCAATGCGCCAACCTCTCCCCTGACGGACCAGGAACGCCTCTGGCTCACCCGTGAATGCATCCTCCGCTATCTTCGTGCCACTAAATGGAACACACCTGCAGCTGTCAAACGCCTGCTTGAGACTGTAGTCTGGCGGCGGGAGTATGGTGTTTATAATTTCACAGCTGACTACATAGCACCGGAAAACGGAACGGGCAAACAAGTAATATTTGGTTTCGATAACGAAGGGCGTCCTTGTCTATACCTCAACCCGAACAAGCAGAACACGAAGCAAAGCGAGCGCCAAGTTCAGCATTTAGTGTTCATGCTAGAACGGGTGATTGATCTCATGGCACCAGGCCAGGAGACCCTAGCGTTATTGATCAACTTCAAAGATAGCAGCGCTTCGAGCAATCCAAGCGTGGGGACCGGAAAGCAAGTTTTAAATATTTTGCAAAACCATTATCCGGAAAGGTTGGGAAGGGCGCTCATATCACACCGTAAGTTTGCAAGCTCTCATCTATTTCTACTACGACCTCGTTTCTCTTCTTCGATTCTAGCAGGAGCCTGTCCCTTGAATCATTGCAGATTCAAGCTTTTGCTAACTCCGATCGTAGTCCCTTGGTATGTCACGACATTTTTCAAACTCATTTCACCCTTCATCGACCCTGTTACAAAGTCTAAAATGAAGTTCAACGAACCTCTCACAGACCACGTCCCTGCGTCCCAACTCCTCAGGACCTCTGGTGGCAACGTTGACTTTATATATGACCACGATGTCTACTGGTCGGCCCTCAATGCTCTCTGCGGACAAAAGCAGAAAGAGTGTCACGAGCGGTGGGAGATCGCGGGCAAGAAGATAGGAGAAAGCGAAGTCTACTTAAATGGAGGCAATGAGGGCAGCGTTGGAACCGATGGTAATGGTGAAGAGGTAGTGGTTTAGATATAGACTATAGGGGAGAGGGGGAGCTTTGCGGCCCTGGCCAAGGTTCATCGGCGTTAGAATTGTGTTCAAAGAGTCGGTCTTGGAGTATAAAGATAGGTCCATAACATGATTGTAATGCTAAACACTTCAACGCCAGCGGCGTTATACCCAGCAGGGTACTTCCTTAGACATTTCATTGAATCTAACGCTCAATCCGAAGCTTTCAGCTTCTTTTACAAAAATAAAAATAAACAATCTCATACACATAGAGGCACAGAAAACATTGTGTTTACGTTCTAGCTTATATATGCTCGGCATACTCCTCATCGTGTGTGGGACAGTCCAAACAATCTTATATAGTCTACACAGAAATTCTATTTGCGTCCCAACATCCAGCCTCTACGCAGAAATAGACTCTCGAAGCCACAACACCTTTCCAAGACTATATCTTTGATAGCCCATTAGAGTACAGTAAGCTTCTTTGCCTTTGAACTTGCGAGAGGAATATTGTAAAGCAACCCACAAGCGTAATAAAGGAGCTTTTTTCAATGATTAGACAGCACCCCGCACTTCTCATAGCAGAGCCTAAAAAGGATGTGAGCAGGCAGGTACACAATTGAATGCTCAAAGTAACAGCAAGTCAATAGCGGCAAAAGAAAAGTACGGGTGAAGTCACGTATATAAGTAGGAGGTAGTCAGGTACCCACCTTCAGGATGCTTGTTCGGATGCCGATCTTGGCGTCGCTAAAGCTTAAGCTCTCTATCAGGACCTCGTCGTGCTGCTCTCAACCCTCATAAACCGTCCGCCAACACTACTACACGGTACCATTTCTCACAACGTACACTTATACGCATACTGCCAAAGTAGCCTGTGCTATATAGTCTCCCAAGGGCTTTATTTTTCATTCGTTGCCCATCATCGTAGTTGGAGCCTTTGTAGCTCACGAGGGCAAACATCTCAGGCACAGTCAACCGTGCCTACTCTCAGATCTTGTTTAGGGCGACAAACCTTGGTGCCATGTCGACTAGGAAGAAAGTGCTTCTAAAGGTGTGCTACCCAACCTTCAAACCAAATGCTATGCTCTAGTCTAACAACTTATTTGAGGTTATTATATTGGGTGACAGCGGGGTAGGAAAGACGAGTCTAATGAATCAATATGTACGCAATCGCTGCTCCTTGCAACTTTCTACGGAACCCGAAATCATTTAGAGTCCACCGAGGAGACTGTAAAAGCTCATATGGTTACGCGCAGGTCAACAAGAAATTTAGCGCAAGTTACAAGGCAACGATAGGCGCGGACTTTTTGACAAAAGAAGTACCACTAGGTGACAGGCAAGTGACAATGCAGGTGAGTCCAGATATATATAAAAAGGAATCAATTTCTAAGATGTGCCAGCTTTGGGACACCGCAGGACAAGAGCGCTTTCAATCATTAGGCGTCGCATTCTATAGAGGTGCTGATTGCTGCGTGTTGGTCTATGACGTGAATAATTCCAAGAGTTTTGACGCTCTCGATAGTTGGCGGGATGAATTCTTAGTTCAAGCTAGCCCAATGGACCCGGAAAGCTTTCCATTCGTATGTTAAACTTACTACGACGTACCTAGGTGTCTAGCCGGCTCATAAATTATAGGTTGTCATCGGAAATAAGATTGACGTTGAGGAGAGTAAACGCATGGTATGAATATCCTATCAAGATACGGATTTTCCACGCTCACCAACGTAATAGATCTCTTCGAAGCGGGCTATGACCTTCTGCCAGTCGAAGGGTGGAATCCCATATTATGAGACCAGCGCAAAGGAAGCGATAAATGTGGAAAACGCATTCGAAAGTAAGAGCCAGATTCATCGATCACAAAACTAATATCTAATCAAACGTTAGCAATTGCAGAGCAGGCTTTGGCACAAGAAGAAGCGGGAGATTTCAACTCGGACTTCCCAGAAACCATCCCCATCGATTTGAAGAGTGATAGAGAAGGTTGTGCCTGTTGATTCGATTGCGCTTACAGTACATTTTGTTCTAGCATTGCACTTTCTTTCATTCGATGGATGTACACACTCGGTGCTTGCTAACATAGACCTGGAGTTTTGGAGGTTTAAGGTGTTTGCGACTGCCGTTTCGCCCTCATTGTCCCTCCCAGCACTTAAATCATTGACTTTAGCACCCCTCTTGTGTTGGAGACTATCGATAGCAACGTAGATAAGACCTATAATCTAAACCCACGAGATAACAGCAGTTGCTTTTATCTTTTGATTATTCAATGCGCGTTATAAAGGGTCTTTTCAACGGGTGTTCTCTGCCTTGGCAATACTTTGAGCCCCACCCACAAACCCCGTCACACCTACCTGACAAGACAGCCTCCGTCTTACGAAAGACAGAACAGTAAGCACCAACTCACAATCTTGTAACATCGCACGACAACCACGAGCCTCGTCACTTACGCCTCGGTGCTTATAAGAGTACCTCTACCCTTCCTCCAAACCCCAATGTCCTAAATCCCTTTACCCGCGTGACAATCGGGATCAGCTCCCCCAACCTAGATGTCACGGAATGCATCACCAAACCGCCCAGATAGCTCCCCTATACCACACCACGGGAATAGCATCACAGCCATGCCTTCAAGGGCTCTGGACTCACCAGAAAGGTCTTTGGCGAGTGAAGTGAGCTCTTGGTCGGAAGGCAAGAAATCGCAACAAAGTCAATGGAGGCATACCATGGGAATTATCCTCTTACTAGCGACAGTAGTGTTGTGGACAGCATCAAATTTCCTTGCAAGCGTGAGTCATCTGAATGCTTTCTCTGCAGCTACACAAAGATCACGGACAGAGCGGGAAATACTGGAGAAATCATTTGCAGAATTGAATTGTGCCGCAATATCCTAACAAGATCGCAGACTATTTTCGCTGACAACGAATACTCCAAACCATACTTTGTCACTTATACAAATACTTCTTTCTTCATAATACCACTCGGTCCTATGCTCCTAAAACATTTGTATGACCATCCGTCGAAGTTAGCAAATATACGAGACCTTTTGCAGAGGAAAACGGGGAAATACAAATTACTTCGTGATTATGAAGGGGAAGAGGATGATGATCTACCGAAGCCAGATAATGCAAGCCAGTATTCCCCACGGAACAGATCTTCCGCGGCGCAGATGCTATTAGAAGATAGCACGGCCAGTTCTCAACGGCCGAGCGTTAGCGTATGCAGGGGTGAAGACGGGTTAACAGTGGCAGAGACGGCAAGGTTAAGCTTTGAGTTTTGCATACTATGGGTAAGTTCCCCTGGTTGTAGATTTATCCGTTTTACTGACACAAACCGCAGTTCCTGGTACGTTGAAGCAGTTCTGAAATTTAGCCCTGATTCTAAAGTAGAATACAGGCCAATTACTTTGCTGCTGCCTGTCTTGAATACACTACAGTGGCTAGTTCAACAATCTTGGCGTCAACAAGTAGTAAGTAGTTGCAAATGCCCTTGCTATTTATGACCTGACACGATCTAGGTATCTGGACCCTTCTCAGTGGTTCGTTAATCGGCGTGGAACGCTTTACACTCAGAAAACTCCTTGGTGTTCTTGCTTCTCTTGCTGGGATAGTCTTGATCTCTACCGTTGACGTATCTGGTGAGAATGATGAGAACCGTGGATCCTTTCCACACAAGACACCACAGGAACTTGCTACGGGTGACTCCATGGCTCTTTTTAGTGCAGTCTTATACGGGTTTTATGCCGTGTTGATGAAGAAAAGAATAGGAGACGAAAGCAAGGTTAACATGCCTTTATTTTTCGGGTTGGTAGGATTATTTAATGTGATTTTGCTTTGGCCGGGACTTGTTATTCTGCATCTCACAAGCGTGGAGACATTTCAACTGCCACCGACAAAACGGATCCTTATCATTGTTTTAGTAAGTATAATATCATATCTTTAACAACTATGTGTTGTATTCAAGGCCCCTGTTCATCAATCTGAGGCCAAGCTTGAGATAGCGAGGCCGCTCAAATCTTTACGTCACTCTAGAAATACTAACTTTGAATAGGTGAACTCTGTATCCTCTCTGATTTCAGACTTTTGCTGGGCCTACGCAATGCTTCTCACTTCCCCTCTTATTGTCACCGTGGGACTTAGCTTGACGATCCCACTGTCCCTTATCGGTCAGATGGTTCTCGATTCCCAGTATTCAAGCGCTATATATTGGGTTGGCGCAGTTATTATGCTTGTCTCTTTCATCTTCGTTAATCACGAAGAGAAAAAAGATCACGGTAACCCAACATTAACAAGTTCATGACCGCATGAGATAAGTCACCTAAATTATTTAGTACGTCACCAGGCTTTGTGTTCCAAATAAACGTGTCAGTAAGATGTAAATTACGATGATGAGCCATGCCCTTGGTAAAGATCTCTAGTGGCTGCTTGAGCACTTTCTAGGCGTTCTGGAGCACAAAGAGGATGGCACCTTAGGATACCTTTACTTATATATCTAAATATCAGCTAGATTAAAGAGGAACTTTGAAGTTTAGTTTAGTTCAGCTACCAACTTGGGACATATTACGCTGCGAATCTTTTGCAGAAGTAGCCTCGGCAAGACTAATCCAAGACTGACCGTTCCCAAATACCCAGATATATTCAGACCGACCAATTTCCTGGGCAACAAATCCTTTTAAGTTTCCATTGTCTTATCCTCATCAGCCTGTTGGTCTATGTGGTCATATTCCCTCCTGAGGTGCTCATTATCCGTTTTTGATTGTTATTCCAGTCCTTAATGGGCGCTCGACCGCGGTCCTATGACTCCAGCTCCTTATCTTCAGCCAAGACATCTTCGGCTTCCCATCCTTCACTTGTCATAAACTCTTCCAGTGCACTTTTGACCTTCGGCCCCCAGACATCTTCACCTTTCTCTAGGTCCTCGTACTCGAGCACATTCCTTCCTAGCTCATAGTTTCCTTGGCGACTTCGTATTAGAGAACTCATCAGCCCAAGAGAATTAACTGCAAGGCCAAGATCGTGACACAAACTCCGAACATAGAACCCGGATGTTACAGTCATGCGGAGACGGGCTGCAGGCGGGTTGGGTCGGTTTTCAAAAGGGCGTAAGCTTGAAGGTGCTGGAACGTTCTCTTGCATCGGGAGGCACTGTTCCGCTAAGATCTTCCGCAAATGTATTGAATCATCCTGCAGGACATTCGACTTTATCAATGTTTCCTTGACTGGTAATGCACCAGACATATCTGGCTCCACTTCCATCTTCGCCCTTTTAAATTGAGAAGCTGCTTCAAAAACACACACATCTACACCCTCCATACCCTCTCTCCTCCTTTTTGGGTCTTTTGTCTCCTCAGTGTTTTCATCATCCTTTACATCTCTTATGCCAGTAATATTTGCTGGCCTGATTTTTTCGGCATTATCAACTTCCTCTTTAGGCCAATGGAAGTCGTGGCAACCGCCCTCCAGCCACTCCACCATCTCCAATTCCTTAACCTCGACCTCCCTCGCCTTAACTTCCGGCACCTCCACGCCCGCCCTAGCAAACTCATACATCCTCTTACCACCAACCCTTAGAGCACTAAATACCGGGGGTTTTTGCATGATCTTGCCCCTAAATCTCTCCAGCGCTTCTTCGACCTTCCTCTGCGTGACATGTGCATACTCGGCTCGTGAAACCACTTGGCCCATGGCATCGTAGCTGTCCGTGGCAGCGCCAAAGAGTACAATACATTCGTATGTCTTAGTGCACTCGAGGAAGCGCTGGAGACATTTCGTACCACGTCCGACGCCCACAATGAGCACACCGGTAGCTAGAGGGTCTAATGTACCTCCATGCCCTAATTTCACTTGCAGTTGGTTGATCCTGCGACGCCTTGCATCGGCACGTTTGAGGCGGGCACGCTCAGAACGCAGCCATGGGGAGAATATGGTGGAAGGATTAAAGTGAGTTTGTAGGTTACGAAGAACGGCAGCGGAAGTCAAGAAGGGAGGCTTATGGATTGCTATAGTACATACATTATTAGTATTATGAGTATTTATGTGAGACGAAAATCAGAAAGCGCTGTGGGGGATGAAGAGTACCGAAAATGCCCTCAACAATATTTTGTCGTTCTTTAGTCGTCATGACAGCGCGAAGTACGGATGGTGGGGTAGGCATCAGAGCCGTCATGGATGGTTGAGAAATTACCCTGGAGAAGCTGCGCCGGCTATACTTTCATATTCGGGGCAAGTCGGGCCGCGATCTAGAAAATTTCATATTTGTGTGCTTAAGTTTAGCGCTGCAGATCAGGGGCTCACCCAAGTTAATGTCATATTTTAATTTTAGACATATTTCCTCACATACATAGACCTCACGTCACCCTATATAAATCCCTGAAAGCTCCATTCCAACTCAAAGACGTTCGTTAGTGACAAGATAGCTCTAAAATGAGTGAGTTATATAGCACCACTCTCACTCTTTCCGCTCTAAGTGTAACTTCCACTTTAGACGAGTTACTGTACCACTAATTGACTAATCACAGTAATATTATCAACATTGCAAGCAACTAGCGAGACTTGGTTCTCAACAGAAGCCCCCTATTGTCCAACTCCCTAAAACCGAGCCTGCGAGCCTGAATAGCTAAGCTACTATTCCATTTCCATGTGCTCTACACGTGATGCCACCGCGGGTTGATGATACCATAGCGAAGCTGTTGAAAATACTAAAGGCTGCCTATGCTTTCCTTAGCATAGGGCCCCTCAAGCTGACCTGGGCGCTGGATGAAAGGTCCCCCTTCGATCTATAAGCTTAATGCATTGTTACGCTTGGCACAAACTAAGTAGTAAGTTATTGCGTAGGGCCAGTGCCAAACCACGAACATATTTAACGTCTCCAGCCCTACTTCTCAGACATGGCCAATGTTAGTACAACCAGTCCTCTAGTGGGTCCAGAGCATGAGTAAAAATGGCAATTCAAGTTAATAAACACTAGATTCAGTCTGCGCTATGCATGTTGTCGTCGAGGGCTGCACGAAATTCGGAAATGCAATTACATGGGGCTTGCTGCAAATAACCGCGCATATACAATTCGAGTTTCGGCCCAGAGAATCCCTTTTTAATACTTCCGAGTTCAATAATCTGACTTGTTTATCTCATTTCCTCTTGCTTTCATATCATCTAGATCCATCCTTACTCTCAATTCTTCATAATATTGACTCTTTCCCTCATCCCAAAGAAATCCTACAGACAAACTTAATTCTTAGATGTCAAAAAAGAATTACGCAAACTTGTATCAAGTTAAGGAGCACTCAGGAATTGATTGTCAGGATTACATGCTGAATAAGTACTATACAGCCGAAGAGTTCGATTCTAAAAGTTGGAGAGCAATCTGGCATGAAATAGATATGTGGAGAAGGTTGTGGAAGTTCAAGATCCATGCTTCACTTTCGCAAAGGAGACTTGGCACTTAAGAGTATTATCATGACCAACGGCTGTTGTGACCAGAGGGCCTTCCAAACTAGGTAAGATCCTCGAGTTTTTGCCCGTGCCAGTATCTTAGACACATAGGCCAATGCCAATAAAATTCGGACAATAAGATACGTAGGTACTGTTTGAGAGGGTTCCAGGTGATGTAGAAAAACCATACCAGTTTTTAAAATAAGCCTTGATTAGAGGCAAAACGAGGCCCAGCAATGTAAGCTCACTAACACTCTTGAAAACCTTCCATACCTGCCTAGCTCGTCCCAGAGCAGCCAACAAAATCATTACCACTAGCTCCAGTATGCGTGATCTCACCAGCAAGTTCACAGTTTGTATTGAAAACAACACGGTCTGCGCCTGGAGAGCCTATTCCGCTCCAAAAAACTTGTTAGTAATAAGATCACTCCGCCTTCCGTTTTATTTCTCTTAGAATAAAGCTTACCTCCGCTATACACTCCGCTCTCCAGAATCGGAAACTCCAAATATGGTCCACTAATACCACCGAACGAGAACCCTTCGTAGTCATTATAGTTTTCTAGATACTTGGAGCCACCCGCCGTTGTGCCATCTTGGTAGTACGAGCATCCCGCGTTTAATGCTGCGCTGACTTGGTCGTCAGAATAGCAGTTGGAGCCGCAGGTAGTAATGCAATCGCGAGCCTCAAATATAGTAGGGAGAGACAATGTCGGCACGACGAGAAGAACGAAAATACTTATAAGTGACCCGAGAGAGAGCATCGTGACAGCCCAGATACAAAATTGAAATAAAAGGGATGTGTTGGGGAGGTGAACGAACGTACTGGCGGTGTTTACGCACTGAAAAAAGCATCATTGGCATGGAATACTGAAAGGATTTATATTTCACTCGGCCATCTCTGCTCGTCAGAAGTGGATACAATACCCAGCGCAATGGTATCGCGGCCCTAGTTCTGTCTTCGTTCGGGTATCTAATTTGGTCATTCAGTGCGACATGAAGCCCACCCAGCTGCGGCAATTATGCTCTCTCATTGGTGTCTCACAGCAGATGCTGGTAGTACTTTAGACATGGAAATGGAAGGTCCTCAACGATCGACATGAGTACCGCTAAAGGCTTGAGTAGATTCATTGGAAATAGAAGGTAAATTAAACAAGTAAATTGCAGTAACAGAACCGCTTGACCTTGCCTCGTACCATCACGCTAGGCTATAGAAAGGGCTGCTTCAGTGCTTGAATAGGTTGACAGAGTCACTGCTTGTGAGTGGTGACTGCAGGTTTTGTTAGAATATAAGCAATATATCTAATAGTTATTA
>KV749884.1:7480-30873 GCA_001692915.1 Glonium stellatum
TGGGCCTGCGCAACTCTTGTGCGTGGGCGCGGGTGGGCGTTGCGTATGGGCGACCACCCAACACCCACCCAGCACCTACCCAGCACCCACCCACCACCTAGCTATACCCTCCCTCCCCCCCCAATCCTCGCCTCTCCTTCGCCCGTCCTCTTGCTCCTCGCGCACTCTAACCACAAACAGAAAACGCTGTCACCCAGCAGGCATTCCCATCTCGCTCCCACCACCCTTCCAGCCCCCTTACCCGCACTCTAACCAGCTCCCTCTTCCAGCTCCTCTTCCAGCATCCCTTCCGACCACCCTCCTTGGCTGCTTCCTCCAAAATGTCTCCCAGCGTGACGGCCGTCCCGGTGGCCACGCGCCTTGCCAGGTGCCCACAGATTTGGAATCTCCACAGATTTCAATGGCGGACAGCCCTAAGCGGTGTGCCGCACGTTCTCTGCATGGTTGCGCAGCAGCGGCGGGTGCACACACTCTCCTCTGCACCTGTTATTTCGCGTCAGTCAAGCCAATCGCAGCCTTGCGTGTATTTTTGTCCCCCATTTGCCCTGATGGAGCCGTCGAGCCCTGTGCGATTAGACATCAGTCGCAGCTATTCTCGGGCTGCCTGCCCAGTGCCCAGGAGAAGCGAAGATGCTCGATGCGAACCAGCACAACCAGCAACCTCGCCGACCGTCAAATACTATCTTGGTGCGTTTAATTAAAGTGTTCGGCGACAGGCAGCCTGCGTATCCAGCCCCCATTTTCCAGAAGTGGAGGATCCTCCCTTTTGCAGGCATTTGCGAAAGCTGCAAGGTGCAGGCCGACCATGGCCCGGCTGCGAGAGAGAAGCGTCTATCGTCCGACTCGGACTGCTTTCCGCTCTCCGCAAACGGCTGCTGGCGGGGATCTCTCGAGGTAGAGGCCGGAGGTGCGACGTGCGGGCGGACGAAAGTCCAGGAGGCCACAGAGTGCAGCTTGGTAACTCCGTCGATCGAATTCCGCGCGGCGTGCTTTTTCTTTACCGCCTCGAGAGCGTCATTAAGGTGGAATTGCACCAAGATTACGGGCACCGCCCCAGCCGTTGACCCGCAGCAGCGGCACTGGTGGGAGGTGAAGATGTCCGGGCTGCGTGTGAAGGGGTGTGCAGCGGAGCCTGAAGCAGTGCTGGCCTCCTGCAGCCTTGTAGCATGCGGTTAGTAAAGTGCCAAATTTATGGCCCCTTCGCTGCGTGCTCTGGCGGCGTTGCTAAGCGCTAATTTGTTGAAGCAGCAGGGTTGCATTCGATGCCTCCGCCCTATGTTCCCAAGTTTGGCAGTCTGCAGCCTGCCATTCTAACGGCCGAGCCAAACTCCGTGCAGACAAGGGCTTCGCTGAGGCCCGTGAACTGTGTCCGCAGGGGTGCTGAGGGCCTTGCGCATCTGTCTCCAGCAGATGGATTCGGCACTAGGGCTAGCAGGGATCCAATGGGTGAAGGCTCTCGACGTCTAGGGACCTGCGGACAACCAGCATCGAGGGCTGATAAATATGAGAGCGCCTGCCCCCGGAAGAGTCGCACATCATCCTCCTCATCACGTAGTCCAAGGCCTCTCTCATACTCTTCCAGATCAATCTCTCCTCTGCTTCTCTCCGTCGACCTTGAGTCTGCTCTGCTCCACGACCATATCCCTCTCCCCTCTTCACCATGCATCGACACGCCAGCTACGCATATACCCAGGCCGCCCCCACCACACACAGGTACTCGGGCACCAGCAGTGCCTTCAGCGCCAGTGCAAATCCCAATGAAGACTGGACAAAGATCTCGGATCTTGCAGAGCGCAGAAGAATCCAGAACCGGATTGCTCAGCGCAACTACCGTGAGTAGCCAGCTCCGGATCAGGCAGGGATTTCCGAATACTAATCGTTATTTAGGCAAGAAGCTAAAGAAGCGTCTCGAAGACCTCGAGCGCAGGGCTGCTTCGAGCTCCGCGTCGCCTGAACAGCGGCCTGCAGAGCTCGATCGCTCAAGCTCGCAGCCTCGTGAGGAGTTCCCGTCTCCAAGCTCCACGGAGTCCGTAGACCATCAGGAATATGGCCGTCGTACGCCAGAGATCCAAAGCCAATATTTACCGCATCACGAGGAGCGCGGCATGTTCTCCCATCAGTATACGCGGCAATTATCGACTTCTCCGCCACCATTCTCGTATTCGACATACCCAGCACCTGACGCGGCTGCGTACGCCCCATACGCACAGCATGCTGCATACCACACATTACCCACAACGACAACGCCGGAGATGCCGATGTATACGCCCTATCTCCCACCACTGTCGTCCGCATACCCGACGACGTTGCCTAGCCTTGTGCACCCAATGAAGGGCGATTTCTATGCTGAAGACGAGATTAGCCCTTTCAGCATGAGCTACGCCACGATGGCAGGAATCGATATTCCCGCACCGCATTCGTACCAGGATTCCGATGCTCAAGTAAAACTCCCCACCAAACACTACTATGCCCACTAGTTTCCTTGCTTTTCGAAATCACTCAAATATCACTCCACAACTGTCTTTCGTCGCCTTGCACCAGAGCCGCCCCGCTGACCGCAAGAGTCGCAGACTCCGCCTCTTTCGGACTCATTCGAAGCTTCCACGTCAGGGTCGCCGCCTGACTCATCGACGTACCCGACAACGCCGGCGTCAGTACCGGGGACTCCTCCTCTTCACCTCCTATGACCATGATCCCCCCCGAAGATCGGCTCCAAAGCTTTGCAGCTTTGCGAGAGGACCTTGGTCAATGTAAATTACATCACTTCTTTTCACAGTATTTTTTTTTATAATGCATAGCGAGTGATACGGTCGTTTTAAGAACGCTGTGGATTGGGCGGGGTATAGTCGTTCGTTAGGACTGGATGGCAGTCTACATTGGAGGCCACTTTTGATAGGAGTCTGGAGTTTAGATGGCGCTGCGGGGACGCCTTTCGTTTTTGTCTTTTTCTTGTTTGGAGGGATAGACATTGTGACTTGCTTCTCGTTGGAGAATAAAGCATGTTGGTTATGAGATGGGAGCACTGGCGTATCAATGACATCTATGTATGAGGTGCGGTTGGTGGAATGAGTACTGAAATGAACACGCTCAAAAATTTTGATCACACTTTGAATGGAATGCTTGCGAGTGAAATAATTGAAGCTTGAAAATGATCGCAATGCCTTCAGCTTTGACGTGACGCAATTGGATAGATATTATATCCTCGTTAGAAATTCTACGAAAATCACATATCATGAGCGACGTGCTATACCCTACAAGGTGGCGTTCAATTAATTCTTAATAGCAAGTCGTATTGTGAAGTTGAAGTATGCTTTTAATCCGCTGTTTGAGATCCCATCGCGAAACGACGCGTTCGGCAAACGCCGAACACGTCCTTGATCGTCACCACCAACATTTCTCCCGAAAGCCACGCGACACTCTTGTCATGGCTCCCGCGCGGACAAAATCGAAGGCAGAAAAGGCTCGTCAATATCTATCCGGCGGCGCCGTCTTACGCGAAGACTCCGACGATGAACTGGGAATCGAGGACCACCCATGGCAGTGGATATACGAAGACCAAGATGTCCAAGGGCACAACAACGACCGGTCTGTCACCCCGAGAAAGAGAAAAGCAGCATCATCTGCGACAGAGAACCGCATTGTTGGTGCGCGAATGGGAAGCTTCCAATGTAGGATAGGAGACGCGGTTCTGCTTAAAGCAGAGGGAAATCAGGCATGGGTTGGCATCATCTGTGGCCTTTTCGACAGCGATGATGAGGAGGAAGGGGAGGAGAAAATGGCCAAGTTCATGTGGTTTTCTTCCGAGAAAGAAATCCGCAATAAAAGCAAGAAGAGAGACGATTGTTTGGAGGTAAATCCCATCAAATTCGGTCAATTGCTGACATGTTTGCTGACGTCTGACAGAATGAACTCTATATAACGGCAGCTTTTGACAATAACCCTCTCACTACCATCAACGGCAAAGCGAATGTGGTCTCGTTCGAAACCTTCCGCTCCAAATACCCCACCGGCCAGATCAAGAAGTCTTCGAAAGACTATGGGAAGATATTCGTTTGTAGGAGAGGTTGCAATACACGGACAGCAACATACACGGAAGAATTTAAATGGGAGGATATATACAACGGAGAAGAGGATATCCCATCCTTAACGCAGCTTGTAGAAAGCCAGACGAAGGCGACTCGGAAACGACAACCTCGCTCAAAGAAGGATGATAGAGACCTGGACGACTTTGTCATAGCAGACGAGGGCAATGAGGGAATTCCCAAAACTCCTAGGAAGCGCCGGAAGCTTAACGACGTCACGACACCAACATCCAAAAGGAAAGACCTTACACCCCGGAAATTCCTCACCCCAACACATAGAAGGATCATCATAAAGAAACCTTTGGAATTCACTCCCCTGGGCACCCGTTTTCTCTCTCCCCGTGCTTTTTCGTCCCCGTTCCAAATTGCGCGTAACCAACTTCATGTTTCATCCGTTCCTGCCGCGCTCCCCTGTCGCGAGGAGGAATTTTCGACCGTCTATTCGCATCTCGAAGCTGCGATCACCGATGGTTCAGGTTCCTGCATATACATTTCTGGAACGCCCGGAACAGGCAAGACTGCAACAGTACGCGAAGTTGTGGCGCAGCTAAACGCGTCAGTCATGGCGGAAGAGCTGGACGACTTCATATTCGTGGAGATTAATGGCATGAAGGTTACGGATCCGCACCAATCCTATTCCCTATTGTGGGAGGCATTGCGAGGGGACCGTGTTAGTCCCTCGCATGCGCTAGAACTCCTGGAACGCGAGTTCTCGACGCCGAGCCCTCGAAGAGTGCCTTGCGTCGTCTTGATGGACGAGCTGGACCAGCTTGTTACTAAAAATCAAAGTGTTATGTATAACTTTTTTAACTGGCCCGGCTTACGGCATAGTAGATTAATCGTGCTGGCTGTAGCGAACACTATGGATTTGCCTGAGCGAACATTGAGCAACAAAATTAGTAGCCGCCTAGGTAAGCATGGATCTCGATCCTTTGTGCTTCAGCGTGCACAAATTCATATCTGCTAAACAAACGAGAAAATAACCTGCAGCACAAAATCCTATCGATTCTATTGTAGGGCTAACACGTGCATCCTTCCAGGCCTCACACGCATCACATTCCCAGGCTATACGCATGATCAACTGATGCAAATTATCCAATCCCGGCTCGAGGGCGTACCCGGCAATATCGTACACCCCGACGCCGTGCAGTTCGCAGCCCGCAAGGTTGCAGCAGTGAGTGGGGACGCGCGCCGCGCCCTCGACATTTGCAGACGTGCGGTCGAAATTGCTGAATCCGACGCCTTGGCTAGAGAATCCGACGACTCTACACCCACGACGCCAAGCAAAACAAGGCGAAACGCGAAGGACAAGGCTGCGTCGGACGGCACGGCAGATGGCAGCGCGGTGGAGAAACGCGCGGGGCTGAACACTCGTACAGGCATCGTGACGATTGCGACGATCAAACAGGCTATCAATGAAGCCACAAGTAGCCCCCTGCAGCAGTACTTGCGGGCGCTGCCGCTGGCGTCGAAAGTGTTCCTTGCAGCGCTGTTAGCGAGAATTCGCAGGACTGGCATCGGCGAGGCGATGCTCGGCGACGTGGTCGAGGAAGCCAAGCGACTTGGTATCATGAGCCAGCTCGAGCCGGTGCATCAATACCTGCTTGCGGAGGATGGCGGGTGCGAAGGAGCGCGTGCGAAGGAAGGGCAGGCTCCTTCAAAAACGATGGTGGGCAGGGGCACGAGGCAGGCAGACAGCAAGGCAGCAAGGGCGATAGGGCTAGGTGCTGCAGCCATAGAATTGGCAGAAGCGGGGATTGTGGGAGTGGAGGCAAGGCGTGGTGAAAGGGTGGGACGTGTGAGGCTGGGTGTTGGAGACGAAGAGGTCCGATTGGCACTGGGGGACGACGAGGAGGTCAAGGGGTTAGGGTTCGGAACATGATCGTATTGGCTCGTGGAGCTGGGTATATTATTCTTGTACTATAGAAAAAGATATTGGCAGAGGCAGTGCAAATTGCTCGTAATCGCTCCACCGGCTTCGTATTTTGCCTTTCGCATCTCGCTGCTGTTCTCAATCCGAACTCCGCATCGCCGAGCGTGCTTGAAACATCACACAGCGTCGCAATTAGACGTGTTTAGGACCTCTGCCATCCCAACCGTGGTGTTGCGTTTTGGCGGTGTGGCCTCTGGCGCCAAACTCGTCATCTGCTCTAGTTGGCCTGTTGCACGAAAAAGCTGCGTAAGCGGGTTATCCGAAGGAAAACCGAACAGAGCGACATACTCGCATTAATCAACAACACCAAAAGACCTCGGCGCGATTTGTTAAAACTTCTGTCGCCCAAGCGTCGGTTTCCAGTCCAGTGGGTGTGTTTCCTCAGTCGCTTCGTCATCGGGCTTCCAGATTTTGATCGTCTTGTCGGTCTCACCGCAGATCAACCGCAGCCCGGTCCGGTCGAATGTTGAGCTCATAAGGCCAGCTTCAGCGTCAAGAGAGCCCGGCTGAGCAATGCTATTCGATGATTGGAACCGATGTCCCGTTTTCCAATCCCAGAAACTGATAGACCCATCGTCGCCTCCAGAGAAGAGAACATTATCCTCATTCACACTTAGCGTATTGATGAGTGCATTATGCCCTTCAAAGTTCTGCATGAACGCACCCTCCGGGCACTTCCACTGCTTGATTGACTGGGAGCTTCCGCTGGCAAACGTGAACTCTTTTGGGTGAATCGCCAGGGCTCGAACACTTTTCTTGTGGTGCGTAAGCACTCCCATCGTTTTGCCAGCCGCGAGATCCCATAACCGAATAGTAGAGTCAAAGGACGAGCTAATGACTTGGGGGTCCGCCTCTTGACACTTTACGTCTGATACGGTTCCCTTGTGGCCGCTGAGAACGTGAATGTTAGTCCTTGTCCGCATATCCCAAACTCTTGCGACACCATCTCTTCCTCCCGTAACGAGAACGTCTAGAGTTGGATGTAGGCTCAGCGTGTACACGCCGCTGAGGTGACCATGGTAATGTCGAATGACCTTGTTTGTCTCCAAATCCCAGCACTTCACCATCTTGTCCTCACCACAAGAAAATAAATATGGATGTCGTGGTGATACTGCCAACCCACGCACCGCAGAAATGTGACCCGTTAAAGTTAACTTGAGCGTCCCAGATGCTAGATCCCAGATCTTAATAGTTCTATCCGCAGCGCCGCTTGCAAACCACTGATTATCTGGCTCTACGGCTAAGCTCCGCACCCAGCCCATATGCCCTGATATTACTCGCATCACCTTCCACGGCGCATGCCACTCGGGTTTTGGTTGTCGAACGGTATCCTTCCGCACAAGACTCGAGGACGGAGTATTTCTTTGTGGTGTCGGCCCATTCGCATTTGGCGCAGCTCCATTTCCTCTTGCGCGAACAGTGAGAGCCATCGATGTGGCTGATTTTGCTTGTTCTGACTGTTCTGACATCCCTTCAATCATTTTGCGCATTTTAGGATCAGAGGGCTGCTCCTCATTTGCGGCTTGTGTCTTATTCTTCTTCCTTCTCGCGGCAGCAGAAGCTGTTGCACTAGCTTGTTTTGCTGCTAAAGCCGGAGGAAGCTCTCTGACATCCTCATACTCGTTGTGTATCCTCGTAGCCACATTTATTCGGTCTGCAAGGTCTCTGGATGAAGAAATCGTAGGTGCTATTGAAAATACGTCATTTAACGTGTGCTCTAAGGCTGCAGGAGACGTAAAATCCGCAGCGAATATCTCCCTTGTCCGTTTTGCAGAGGTTCGAATGAGCTCCTGAGAGGCAAATGTTAGACAGTCGACCTTGTGAGGCGCCAAATAGCTTACAGCTGGAGTAGAAGCTGAATGTGCAATGTCGGTCATTATAATAGAGTATAGAGCGTCTTAGAGTAATAGACAAATTGTGATTGTGATTTATGGGGCTTGACGTTGATGAAACGCGGTGCAATAACTTTTGGCTGACTAGCGCGCCGCAGAGCCGCATCGTTCATGATATCAATCGTGATGACGGCTTGGCATCCCCTTGATCTTTACTACAACCAAACCCAGATTTTATAACTTTACTAATACCTAAATTTTTGTAGCTTAATCATCTGGTTTTCATTGCCAGAGACATAGATTCACCCAAAAACATAGCTCAGGTCCTGCCCTATAACTAAGCCACCATACATAATTCAACATTACGACTGACAACATCGATAAGACCGATTCTCTCCGACATAACGAAAATTGATCAAGCCCGTAAGAGCGAAGAGTGCCATATTCAAAGCTTAAAGACATTGACCTTTTGGGTGATAAACTGTCTTTACCATTTTTACGTTAATACTAATGGGAATCACCTCATTCTTACTTTCAGCTAGACACCCGACACGCTACCTTCTGAGATGATGGATACGCTCGTGTGATATCCCCAAAGCTCTTTGGAATCACAAAGGGTCTCAAATTTTTCTAAACAGCTTTGCAGGTATCTAATGAGTCATCAACGGTACTCCTTGGCTGCGGCGCCCGTAGTCGTTTTAACCTACATTGAATCAATATCTAGGTAGTTAAAATGTATACGACCAGACATATCTTATTACCTCTCTTTGTTACTGCGGGTGTTGTAAACGTCCTATTTATACAAGCGATTGAGCAGATCTATAACAACTGCACGATCTACCGGTTCGCTTTGGGCATATTGATGCAGGTAGAACATATCATCGCAAAGTTAGATCATAGTAGTAGCTTGTGAGACATACCAATCCCCAATATTCTCTTTCAGAGGAGAAGCTGATAATTAACGTAAAATCATCTAAGGTAATATAGAACACTGGACTGACGGGGTTACCACTTTATTCAGACTCCACTCTAAACGCAGACGATTGCTCCGCAGGTACAGACCCATTCGTCCTCGGCTTTGTAGAATTGCTGAGTCTTGGTTTCAGAGGCCAGCCCGAATTTTCGTCATTGACGACCCTACGCCTGTCGTGGATTCGAGATGTGGCGTTTTCTCCTTACGGGTGCCTTCTAGCTGAGTGTTGTGCAGGGACGCTGGGCTGTGATTTTCCAGCAAGTTCTCCCACTATTTTCTCCTTAGTATCTAAGAGAAACATATTCTAGAAAGTTACTTTGGGCAAGTGCCGCCGCCGGAAACTCTCGACTTTCGACTAGGGACGCTAGAACTCTAGGGTTGCCAGGAGTAGATTGATGAAGTACCGAGGTGTGATGTAGGTTGTATCGTGCTTTATTGACATAATCGCCAGGCGCTTCGTCCACTGCCCACTTGTCGGAAGATGCATCGTCCAATCCCAGGGCTCCAACCGAACAGGATGCCGAGGCTCACTCCAAGCCATCGTGATGATCCGCTAATTATCTTAAACTTCCTAGCCGAGAGGCTCTAAAAACCATCCGAGAGTTATTGGCGGTCGTTGATTATCATTGGATTGGCGACTCCTTTTCTAAACGCTATCTGTTTATCGGTGTCTTAAATTCGAGCCTAGAATGCTTCGCGGCAGCGGCAAAAATTGCTGTCAAAATTGCCTAGGAATTAGCAAGTTGCAGAGTTAGAAGCGGCACTGGCAACATCTAGAATTTCAACCTGCATGAAGGGCCTCGGTACTTGTGTTCAGTTACTCCTTCCCAAGCGGCAACAGATGGCGCTCCTGGATCTCAATTAAGACGCGAAAAGCTTCCTAACCGATAGGTTCATCTCGATTTATCGTCCAAGGCTATATCGTAGCAACATAATCGGCGCTATAGTATGAGAAGGTTCACCGAAATTTCTCTCCTTCAATTCCCAGTACTAAGAGGAGTATGCCAAAGTTACTCCTGATATCCATCCCTCTGCACTCAAAGCCGGTCTCCTTATCCATAACAGCTTTAGGGTAGCAGCGAAAGTCATAGGTTGGAAAGCGATGTTTGGATCAGGTATGGTAGAAGTTTTAGCCGCTTCTTTTAACAGATTCTATGACTCGTTAATCTTCTAATAAAATTGCTCTTGCAGTATAGACGAAATTTGGATACCTCATCGGTGTATCTTGTCCGTATATTTAGTGCTTAAACTTCATAGTCACAAGCGCTCCATGCTGGAAACCGTGGGCTTAGTATCAAAATTATCAATGAGAATCTACGAGCTTTTCTCTCTTGCTCGGCTCTAGCAGAAAGAGGATTATACCACGTCCATTGGCGGCGTCTGAATGGTTTTAGAAGCTATCTGTCAGACGCTGGTCTTCCGATTTCAGATTAGATGCGTCATTTCAGCAATTGCCCTCTGGTCCCGTCACAAGCATATTAGTCCCATGCACTTGCAGATAAGGGCGCTCATCTTATTGCTATTGATCCTAGCGCTTGGCGCTCCGGCGCATCCTCCGCAACTTCTCCAGCTCTCAGACGCCATGCCCCAGGCCCGCCGCTGTCGGCTGTGCACATGCAACCGAGGAAGAGTCTTTCAATCTAGCACGACCTCAAGTAACCACGATAATCCTTTTGCAAGGCACAAGCCCATTTCTGAGAGTCTCTGGATAATTTTCAAGGGGAAGGGGTTGCAATTACTGAGCCTGAGCCGGCAGCCCGGTAAGACCAGTGTAAAATTAAAATCGTCATTGCGTGTAAACGCCATGCTACCCAAGGCCTGATGCAGGTACCCTCCAACATGCATCGATCTATTCATTGGAAATAAGGCATGTGCGAGAGCGTCCGGAGGCCTGTCCATCGCCCGATCGAAGTGGCAAGTGTGTACCATTTGCGGTTACGTAGTTGCGCAAATATTAGACGCAACAATTCCAGCAGTCAGGCGGCTCCGGCAAAGATTCATTTCTAAACGGAAGCCTGCATCTGGTATGGCTAGTCGCGCGCTCCCGGCAACACAGAACCGAGAAGAGCAGCTCGGAGCGGCATGACATACCCTAGAGGGGAAGTGCTCCACTGGCTGAATATATGCTGCTGTGCCACAACTAGCTTTCATCTCAAATTCTCAAGTGATTTCCTTTAGGGCGAGTAGCTATTCCTATGAGGTCATTTCTTTCTGTCAAACATTGAGAAACACATCTGATACTCTAGCGAGCGAATGCATAACGAAATGTGCTGACCTGGGTGGTTGAAAATGCCAGTGGCCGACGACAGCGGGAGTGCCCCCGGATTAGATTGACAGGGTCGAAGCAACGGGTTTTATAGTGCCCGTCGATTTCGGGCAGATTCCCCGACCGCCAGCCAATCCGTGGTAGTGGTGGCGTTCTGGGGAAACAAGCTTACTCCCCTTCTAGCGCCTCGGCCGTCCGCCAACACCACGAGCTCCGCCGTTGGCCTGTATCCTCAACGTAACATCTCCGAGTGCCAGCCAATCATCGTCAATCATCGCCATTCCACCCCGTGAGCTCCAACTCTACTGCTCTAGGCAATTAACCTTTCGAGCGCTCTCCATCAATCTTGAGCCAGCTGGCCCATGGCGATCTACGCCTCTCATTTCGCCGCCTCGCGGGGTTCACAACCTGTTTCCAGGAGAGGCTTGCCAAGAGCCCCCGTTATTGCCACGGTTAGAGATCCAAGAGCAACATTTCACATCTATCCACCACCTTGCAACAGACTGCATGTGACACCGAAGCTACAGCTCCCCTGAATACCCCAGTGTCGCATCCAACTGCATATAAGGCCATGGCTGTTCCGCTTTCACAAGCACAGCGCAACCGGAATCATAACCTACAGTCGTTTCTTCCATCAAAACTCTGTACTATATCAACCAATCTGTCCATCGCTCGCTCTAAACACCTCACCCAAAACCCAGCCACGCAATCAAAATGAGGACTTCATTCGCCGCAATTGCCTTCACTCTGGCCTCTGTCGCCACCGCCCAGCTTGCTGATATCCCTAGCTGCGCTGTAAGTCAACCGCCCAGGCAGGGTCAAGCAGAAATGCTCGCTTCGACTATTAGTCGTTTACTAATGCAGCGTTTTATAGTTGAACTGCTTTATTACCGCCCTCGGTGCCGATGGCTGCTCCAGTCTCACTGACTTCGCATGCCACTGCAAGAAGACTGATTTGATTCCGTCCGTTACTCCTTGTGTTCAGGCCGCTTGCTCTGCTGCGGACCAAGCCAGTATGTCGACATCCATTCTTATTATACCCATTCATGTGCTAATCTTCAATGCGCAGAAGTCATCACCGCCGTCGAGGGAACCTGCGCCTCAGCCGGAGTTCCAATCACCATTAGCACCGCTGCAGCGACATCTGCAGTTCAGGCTTCATCGACCGCTGTTGCTGCTTCTTCTACTCCTGAGGCTAGCTCTACTCCAGTTGCTTCCTCTACCCCGGTTGCTTCCTCAGCCCCAGCTGCCTACTCTTCCGTCGTCGTAACATCAGCAGCTTCCTCCGCCGTTGTGACTTCCCTCGCTGGAACCGGAACACTCGTCACTGCCTCTACGAACGGCACCATCACAACCGCTTCCGCCCCATCTGCCTTCACCGGTGCTGCCGCTCAGGTGACCCAGGCCGCTGGTATTGTCGCCGCCGCTGCCTTAGCTCTTGCAGCTGCTTTGTAAATTTCCTCATCTCCGAACGTGCATGCTCGCTGCCCATCCCGGCGGCACCAACGTCATTTACGCAACGGGTTTACGGCAATTTCGGATTGGTTGGGGAGCTATGTGTTCATCTGGGTCTTTCAAAAATCGTATGGAGGTGCAGAAGGGCAATGTAATGTCTGGGGCAATGGACGTGTACAGGGAAGGGGGCCAGAGTGATGGCATAGGCCTGCAGTCTACTGTTCAGGAAACAACCACTAATAATAAAGAGACCATCGTGCTGATTTGCGTCGTTCTATGAGAGTGATTGTTGTTTGCTTTGCCTCCCGGCCCAAAAACCAGAATATTGAGACCTCTCTTCCTCACCTCATCTTAGGAACCACGAAGACTAAGCCGAGAAGGTAAATCACCACCGTCATCAGATCGACCTTCCCGTTTCTGATTGATGACAGAAGCAAATTACCAAGCTCAATGTTCTCCAAAGAAACCTGGATTGGAGGGCCATAGCTCGAAACCCGGCCATTACACGTAGCACCAGCGCACAACGACAGGTTCTCATCACTTTATGTTGCACCACCAAGTCCAAGCATGCTCTGACACTCGTCTGATCAGGGTCAACTAGTTATGCCAAACAAAACCCGTCACACTCTCCGCACGTGCCAGCACCTGGCTTTCCGTAAAATGGCGCTTCCAGCGTCGTGAAGGCCAACGGGTAATGACTGGTGGTGACAGCCTCGGCTCACAATCTTCCGACACTCCAAGTCATTATTCTGCGACGTTATGGCCAGAGCTTCTTTCTTATTCAACGGTTGCGGGACGCCACTGGCGCCTCAGGCTTGCGCAATTGACGATCGAGAAGCCAGCCATGTTTCTACGGGAACGAGTGGTGGTCCAAGAGCCATGGTGGCTTCGGCACATTTCTTCTAGACCACGCCACAAACAACCGTGCCACTTGGAGCTCTTCACATGCGCAAACCTCATTCGTGCCATGTCTCTTACCCCTTTTAAACATGTTATCTCATGCTTATCTTGATCCCATCTAGCCAGTTGATTCGCTCTGAGAATCAAAGTGCATTGGTGCTCGCAACAATAGCGCGCGTAGCTTCACACAGCTGCCTAGCTAGGCCTTGTGCCCAGGAACGCCTTCTTTCAGGGACACCTCAATTTCTCCACCACGTAACATCACGCTACAGTTTCCACCTCATTAAAATTATTAAATATCTAGCGTTCTTGAGTAAGCACTCGTTGCCTTCAAGGCCATAAAGCAAGAATAACCCAGCCACTACTACAGTGGCTTTAACCAAGCACACTGATACTCTTCGCGCTTTCTCTCATTTCCACTTATTATCTGCTTGGACTTTTTTTCATATTCAACGTTAATATGTGCAAATTTTGCGTCTAATGCATTGACTTTAATAATGGGGGCGACATAATGTTTAGATACCATTCCCGTCTGATTGGCCGATGCGTATTCCAGGCCGGATTTGTCTTAGTGGATTTCTCTCTTTACGTCGTTTCTACGCCCACTCCCCCCATTGACACGTAATCCTAGGACTGTTGAAGAGGATACTACAGAGCTTTCAAGTACTAAAATTTCACTCTAATCTTCTCATCTAAGTCAGCCTGGAGCCGTGATTGGTTCTTTCGTATTCCTTTTCCAGAATAGTATCTTCGAACCCTTTCCCGTATTGTCTTAATGGCACATTTGCGCTTCATCAATCGTGTAGCTATGCTTCTTATGTCAAGCTTCGCACTTTCCTTTTGATAATTTCGATTTCTAGGCTGCTATATAAATCCCGGAACGGTACTTGAATACGACCGGACGCATCGCTCCTCTGCATTTAAGATGTGAACAATCTCCCTTACCATTTTTTTGGCCTCATGATTCTTCTAAATTAAAAAGTTCATTTCCATCATCACAAAGTTCAACCATGTCCACCACAACATCAGGTATAGCGATAAATACAAGCATACCCAACAGTGACTGCACGCTCAGCACCTGTTCCATAGAACAGGCTCAGCTACTGTATGACCCCACACTGACTGGCAACGCATTATTTCTCGGTATCTTCAGCCTATGCCTAGCGCTGCAGCTGATTGCTGGCATTTACTACCGCACATGGGGATACCTCGTTGGGATGTTCTGTGGCCTGATCCTGGAAATGGTTGGATATGTTGGCAGGGTCCAAATGCATTTCAACCCGTTTTTGAGCAATCCTTTTATGATGTGAGTATTTCTCGTAGCACAATTGCATGATTTTTCGGCCTATACTACACCACTGCTGTACGACTATAGGATGAAATCCGCGTAGATTAGTACTAGATCTTCGCAAATATTTCAATTGCTGAAATACACAGGTACCTAATTTGTATTACTATTGCCCCGGTATTTATTACAGCATCTATCTACCTCTGTCTCGCCCGGATCATCGTTGTCTATGGCGAACATCTGTCGAGGTTTCGGCCCCGTTTCTACACCATCACCTTCATCATTTGGTAAGAGACCCCCTCCTTCACAAGCTACATGTCCCACAACCGTTGATATTTATCCCAAGTGACTTTGTGTCGTTGGTCCTCCAAGCTGGAGGAGGTGCTATAGTCGAAATTGCAACCAACTATAGCTTCGAGCATGTGGGCATTGACATCGTAATGGCCGGTCTCGGCTTTCAAGTTGCAAGCCTTGTCCTATTTCTTGGCCTGTGTGCGGGCTTCTGGATGGCCTGTATTAAGCGCCAGGATGAACTAGACATACGGTTCAGGCCTCTACGTTCATCCCTCCGATTTATAATCTGCCTCTATGGTATGCTTCTCCTCAACAACTTTTGACGCGATATGTTCAATGAGCTAACCTTTTATTTAGCACTTTTCGCTGCCACAATCGCCATTCTGATTCGATCCATTTTCCGTATCGCTGAATTGAGCAAGGGATTCCATGGGAATATTTGGAATAACGAGGTTGATTATATGGTCCTTGAAGGAGGTATGATGGCTTTCGCGTGCTTGGCTCTGACATTTGCCCATCCGGGTGTTGCTTTTAGGAGGGACTGGCATGATGCGGATTTTAAGTTGAAGCGGCCTGGAAATGCAAGGCGGTAATTGTGAATTGTGAGAGATCACCAGGGGAAGCGGTTCTTGATTGTATAGCCGAGTAGGAAAGGTACTTAGATTGTTGGCTTAAATTTGGGGACATTCATTTCATCATTTGTATTAACACACGAATTCTAAAAAGATTTGGAGTATGTAAACGTTGTTAAGAATTTTGATTTTTTACTATTTTGCTTAATGCCATTACGACAACTATACCCCCACTAATTAATGGGGTATTGAAAGTCAGGGGGCTGTGCAGAGAGGCACGGGAGTACCCCTGACTACATCATCTTGAGCCGAAAGTCAAAGCTCGAAACTGCCCCTCTGTCAGCTACGGCATGTCCAACGCCCTGAGGCCGCGATTCTGCACTTTCTCCAAACAATGACATTCGTCACGATAGCAGTTTCTCCATTTAGCATGTCCTGATAGAAAATTTCGCTTCTTAAAAGCAAAGTTTCCAGGGCGCCACTGCCGCGTAAGCGTGCTTCGTCCTCGGTTAAATGACGATGTTGAGTGCAAGGCAGCAAGATAGGGTGTGAACTCTTTATGTTTATGCTGCCCTACTAAGACTTTTCAAATCCAAACGATGCTACGGGAATTGTGGTTTACTATAAAGGATGACGGGAGAGAAAAAATCTCGAGCGAGCCATAAGAAGTCGAGGACAGGCTGCCATACCTGCAAGTACGTTTATTTCAACGACTCCATATGAGCATACCAAGTTTGGTCATTTGACTTGAGACAGAATCCGGAGAGTAAAGTGTGATGAGGACAAGCCTGCCTGCCAAAAATGCCTCCGTACGGGTCGTACTTGTGATGGCTACAAAGACAGCCGGGAATGGGTCATTATTGCGCCTCCATCATCCATCCCGGTATCGGACGGATTTGAAGACGACCAAGGACGTCGGTTTTTTGAATTCTTCCGCTGCCAGTCTACGCTTGAGTTCTCCAGGTTCTTCAACGGGGACTTTTGGGGCAGGTTGGTCCTCCAGGCCACTCATTCCTCTCCCGCCGTACGCCATGCCGTAATAGCCCTTGCTAGCTCCCACGAGGAGTTCAAATCTAGGTCGATGTTGGCCTTAAAAGATATCAAACCTTCGTCAGGCGAATACGCGTACGGTGCTCAAGAGTACGGCAAGGCCGTACGACATCTGCTGAGACAGCTATCTGAGGAGGGTCAGCAAGGCCGTGCTACTGCCCTGATATGCGGTTTACTTTTTATTACTTTCGAAGTCTTGCGAGGAAATGACTTGGCTGCTCTCCACCATCTGGAAGGTTGCGTAAATATGCTCAACGAGACTCACGACGCAGCAGGCTTACATGGTAGAATAACTACCCAAGCGTCACCTGCCGTATTTGAAAACGATGTAGAACAGGAACTGCTTCCGACATTTGCTCGACTTGATCTTGAAGCGTCTTTCTATATGGGGCTCCGTTCTCCACGCCTCTACCTTGATCATCCTGGAACATCAGAACCAGACCACCCATCCCCTATATTCTCAAGCGTACTGGAAGCGTCCAATTACCTTAACAGCATTATGAATCGGACACACAAATTCACGCGCTCTATAGGCGACCACTTCCGCTATCGAACTATTGGCAACGCCCCCATTGATGTAATCAGCGAACAGCACTCCCTGCTCTCCCAGCTATCCGAATGGGAAAGCGCCTTCGACAGCCTCATGTCTCACTACCAGCCCTCATCCCCCCACCACGCCCCCCAGGAACGGAAACAAATCAGCCTCCTGCAGATCCACCACAAAGTATCCGTCACAACACTCGCCTGCACCCTCAACGTCGAAGAACGAGCCTACGACGCCTTCAACCCCCTCTTTGGGCAGATCGTCAGCCTAGCGGAGACCCTGCACGACGCAGCACCGAGCCAAGAACCTCCACCACATCAACAGCCACAGCAGCGACAGCGACAGCGGCAGCAGGAGGAGGAGGGCGAGAAGTCTCCCCCCACGACCTTCTCGCTCGAAACCGGCATCGTCTACCCGCTATACTGGGCCGCCATCAAATGCCGCGACGGCCGCACCCGCCGCCACGCCCTCGCGCTCCTCCGCACCTGCGCACAGGAGGGCGTCTGGGTTGGGGAGATCCAGGCGGGGATAGCCAAGCGGGTCGTCGAGATCGAGGAGGGCGAGGCGCTCGACTGTGCTGGGGCTCAGGGTGTCTTTAAGGAGGCGTGGGAGATCCCGGAGTGGGTTCGGGTCCATAGTGTTGGGATGGAGCTGGATAGGATGAAGAGGGAGGCGAAGATTGTTTTTTCCCAGCGGCTGAATGGCCTGGATGGCGAGTGGGATGAGAGGGAGGAGTGGGTCTTTTGGTGAGGTGGGGGGGGAGGGATTCTCTGCCGTTTCTTTGCTGGTCGAAGCTCCTATTACAAGTATTTGTTCAGTCACGTTGATTGCATCACGTTTCATCAAAAAGCGTTTATTGGAAAACCAAATAGCCTCCCATATGTTACAGTCTGTTAGATCAAAAATAAAATCAAGTCGCAAACTAACCCAACTTCTAAAAGAAACAAGGAATGTTTTTGTTCTTTTCTAGACCTCCTTATCTCACATCAATTCTATGTGTAAGGAAAAAAAGCAAGAGAACAAAACTGAAACAAAGAAAAACACCACTAGCACTCTCTAGTGCCGGTCCAAAAACCGCTTAGACGTTGCGCATAGCGCGATGTCTAATACTACGTTTCACAATCTGCCCATCCGTGCAATTTGTGCCGGCAGCAACTGGCTGCCAGATGACGGTGCCAAAGTTGCAAAGACCCCATTGGTATGGGCCATTGCAGATGAGCACGCCATCAGAAGTGCAGGTTGCACTCCCCGTAGCGGATGGAGCAGCTGGAACAGAAGTAGCGGAGACTGCTGGAGTGGGTTCGACCGTGCTAGAGGGCATTGCTGACGCCGCGGAAGAAGACGCTGCTGAAGGAGCAGCGGACGGTGTGATCGAAGAAGGTGCGGCGGAAGGCAAAGCAGAGCTCGCGGGTGGATAGCCTGTCATAGTGATAAGGGTACTAATTGTTGACGTGACTTGTGATGGAAGAGTGACTGTGGGAATGACCGGTATTGATGTGTTCGTCGATGAGGCTGGAATTGACGACGCTACCGGGTTCGGGGTAGCACTGCTAGCTGGAGCACCACTAGTAGAGCTACAGATTAATGAGGTGAAAGGTCCTCCTGCAGAAACGATCTCCACATCCGAACCCGGATTAGGGTAGTAGTATGCGAAGGTCTCAGTAGTCTTGCACGTCGATTGCGGTATTCCCAAGTTGGCCACTGCCATATCTGGCAGTTTATCATAGAGCGAAGTGTCATTTGCACCTCCTGTGACAGTGATAGGCGCGCAGTTCATGTACATCTCTCGGTTGCCGATCTTGTTGAACCATGTCCAGGCAAGCGTGAATTGGCCATTCGGAATAGCGGCTGGCACAGTGAAGTTATATGGCAACGGGCCGGACGTAAGGCCAGGACACGCTCCTTCGATCGACTTAATCACCTTAAACGTAGAGCTAGCAGTGGGTTCCTTGTCGAGAGACACGCTGACTTGGCAGGAACCTCCCTCATGAACAGCAGATCCGATAAAAGTCAAGGGTTGTAAATCTCCAACTTTCATGTTGTTCATTTGTGATATCGTGTAGACACCTGGGCGCTGCTTGCAAGGGTAATCGCTACCACTGGCATCGAGAGGAGAGTTGTTCAGCGTATCTTTGCCATAAGGAACTGGAGATCCCATAATCATGTGGCCTGCTGCTTTGGCTACAAGGAGGCTGGCAACGAAGCCCGTCGAGAAGAAATCTGCGGTATGCATTTTGAAAAGTTAGACCTGCTAAAATTTTCTTTTGGACAAGTTATGTTTTGGCGTTGAACTTTTGGGTAGCTTTGCTGGAAGGAAGTTCGACTGAGTTATAGAAGATGAAGAAGGTTTAGGTCGAAATGTATTTTATACATAGGTTTGGCTAACATTGTGATTTTCACGGCCATCGTTGAACAAAGAGAGCATTCGACCACCGGGAGAAACAAAAGTGCTGAATTCGAATAACGCTATTCACATCGTTGGTCTTGCGGATGTGAAAAACGTCTGTGACCGAGTAAAAAGAAGACCGTATTGTGTACCGAAAGAACAAATGACGTTCTAACTGTGGGCTTGTTCGGTTATATCACGACAAAGACATCGCATGGCTTGAGAGCCACAAGTAGCGGATATACGGCTCGCATCAGGGTGTGCGTGTACTTCAGTATTGAGAATACAGATCACACGTAGAAATACCTTAATGATAACTACTTGCACAACGACTGTTGAATACCGTCGCACCAGGTCAAGACATATGGAATGACTTGAGAAGGAGCGCGTGAACACGAAATATGACATTCACCACCGGCGTCACAATACGAAAGCATCAGACATCAAATTCCACGGGTGGCATGTGAGAAAACGGCTGAGAATGACTTGGGAAATGTACAACACGGAAAGTACTTTGATGGGAAAGCACGAAGGGTAGATTTCCTAGATGTCGCATGATTGCGGATGTATTCGAAACACGTCCCGTGTTTCTCTGAGTAGATATTTTCTTATTCGAGTGGGTCATCACTATTCCTCGAGTGAAATCGTATAATATGAGAGTGACAAGAGTGAAGAGTTGAGGTTCGTGATGCTCGAGTGGTGTTGATATCGACAAGGCTGAATGATGACTCAGCTCCCGACGCTAATCCGTTTCGACCGGATGGCAAGCCAGGCCCTACTGAAAGCGAGCGAAACTCCAAGAGAATATACCAACCCGAACGCGCCGCACGCTGCACGAGGAGCACCGTGTCGACCAGCATAGAGATCGCCTGAGTCTCAACGCTTCAAAGTGGTCGCCATACCGCGCTCTTTCTTGAGTACCCATTGCCTATTTCCACCCTACTCTGGGGGTGCGACGCGTCAAGAATTGGCTTAAAACGCTTTCCAGCTTCCAGCCTTTGGCAGCCGTTTCAAGGCGCTCCTGCCACCATGTCCTTAATCACCACCGTAAAGACAAATCCTCCACAAGCATTCATATCTAGCTACGCGCCGCGGATACGAACATATGGCAATTCTTTACTATCCCCCATTATACCGGCCACGAATACCCTACCACCAGCGCGAACGACGAAGCGAGGGACCACCGCTATCAACTACGCGGAGGATGGTTTTGATGATGAAGATTTTGATGATAGTGAAGGCCCAAGGCGACCCACTGGTCTTCGTAGCTTGAGGAGGGATGAATCAAACGTAGACAAGACTGGGCAAACGGCGCAGCTAGGAAAAGAGCTTACAGCCCCGGTCGAAGTCCAGGGAATATGGAGAGAATGGATGGGAAAACCAAAACGGGCAATGTGAGTATACTTTTAGAATACAGCCTTGTTGCAGAAACGGCTACCAAAGACGAACGATGGAAAACTAACGAACATCTACATGTAGGACCGAAAAACAGCTTCAAATCCAATCAGCACTACCTCTCACACTCATACCTATTCGTATAGATCTAGATATCCAGCCATTTAGGCCAGAAGCTCCCTTACCCACACCTAATAATGCGCGAGACTTTGGGATTGACGAGACCCTACCAGCATATAAACAACCAGATATGACACCAGCATTTCGGTTAAAGGATGCCTTTCTATGGAATTTACACGAGGCTCTGATGACACCAGATCAGTTTGCAAAGGTTTTTGTGGATGAACTCGACTTCCCCAACGATCGAAAACCTGCTATAGTCATGACAATCGCGAACCAGATACGAACGCAATTGGAGGAATATGCAGGAGTAGCACTACACCCACTGTTTCACTCGACAACAACAACAGCGGTCGACGGAAACGCCATAAAGGCAATCCAGCCCGCCCCTTCACGCGACGAGTCCTCGACGCCAGCGCCAGCCGCAAACGGAGTGTCGTCCCTTCTCCAAAACGGTGCAAAAGAAGCCGACAGCGCCCAAACTCCCGGGACGATCCCCAACGGCATCTCCGCAACCGCAAAGCCCCTCCCCTCTGATGACCTCCACAACCCAGACGACACCTACCGCTGCATTATTAACCTCAACATCAACCTGCTCAACCGACTCTATAGCGACAAATTCGAATGGTCGCTGCTGCATCCACCAGGATTCGCCGAAATCTTCGCCAAACAAACATGCGCCGATCTCGGCCTCGCAGGCGAATGGGTCCCAGCGATGACGCACGCCATCTACGAAGCCGTGCTGCGGCTGAAGAAAGAGGCATGCGAGAACGGCGGGCTGGTAGGCGGATACGGCGAGATCGACAACGACGCGGCCGAAGGCGCGGAGGCCGGGTGGCGCTACGACCACGAGCACCTGGGCGACGAGTGGGAGCCCAAGGTCGAGATGCTGTCCAAAGAGGAGATTGAGAAGCGTGAGGGCGATCGCGAGCGCCAGATCCGTCGGCTGCGTCGCGAGACGGCGAGGTTTTCGAGCACGGCTAATATGGCCGGTGGCATGCCGCAGAGCGACTATTTCGCGAATCCTGAGCAGCAGGATCAGCCAATGGGACGGGGTGAGAGGAGTAAGAAGAAGAGAAGGTTTAGAAGCTTGAGTCCTGTCGGGAGAGAGACACCAGACACGGCGGCGGGGACTGGATATGGAGGTATGGGCGGTGGGTTGCAGGAGTGGTGAGTATCCATCAGCGCTCTCAGAACTTTGGATACTGACTCGAGTTTCAGGGAACGGCAGAATTGGCGCTGCTCGCATTGCGCGGTGTGGGGTTCGGCCGTTTGGGCCGTTAGGGACGGACCACATGGCCCTAGGGTAAGATTTCCATCTTCGTTATCTCTGCCTGCTTTTGATTTTCGACTAATTATCTTGGCAGACGCTTTGCAATAACTGCGGCCTCCTATATGAACGAGATAAAAAGCTTCCGCCTTGGTCGAAAGATCTTTTCTTACACGAGAAGGCGTTTGGGACAAGGTAATTCTACACGCGCTTTGCATCTGTTATCATTCTCGCTCCCCAAAACATTATGCATTTTCCTGTATACTTTAGTATTCATGAGAAGCCTTCGGACTCATCTCCTAGGCCTTTCGTGCGTTTCTAGCCTTGTGCAGAGAAGGGTTCAGAAGATTAGTTGTAGCTGTGTTAGGCTACTCGCTGGTTTTCTTTTTCGGGTCTAGCATTTTCAAGCGCTGGTGTTCGGATAGGGTCAGGCTTTTTGTAACACTATTCTATCTTGTGATGGTTTTAAGAAGTTTAGGATAGGATTGGGCCGGAGGGAATGTCATATCTACAAGACTTTCAAGTTTTCATGTTCCACAGCCCAGATAAGTGAGTTCATCAGCATCGTTATCATCAGTCTTAACCAACCACACCCGGCGACACCCAGAATCGCCGGTATCCAATAACCAATAACCAAAAACAGAAGTAAAATCAATAGCAGACCTTCCAATGCCGACCCATGCAGCAAGACCCTCCCCGATAACCCCATTTCATCCAAACACCGCAAACACCGAGCATCCCGCCCGCCACCACTCACGCCGCCGCACTCGCACTCGGACCGACAACCGCAGGCTTCTTCGCCGCCGGCTCGTTCTCCAGATCCTAGAAACGAGTCAGCACCACACGAACCAGAACAAAACAGCAGAGAAGAGAAGAAACAGAAAAACAAATCAACCAACCTCATCAGCCCGCCGCTTCGCCCCAGCAGCCCCGGACCCTCCCGTCTCACCCGCCCCCATCCCCACACCCGCACCCACGCCCGCACCCGCACCCGCACCCGCACCCGCACCTCCCTGCCCCTGTCCCGTCACCA
>KV749897.1:5854-30704 GCA_001692915.1 Glonium stellatum
GGGTTATAGAGTGTATGGGGGGGTTGACCTCCAGGGGTATGTCAAAATTGTCATAATGTTGTGCGCGATGACTTGCAAGACCTAATTTAATATTTGGTAATTTTTACTTTCTATAGGTTTACCTAATAAATCCAAAATGCGCACGTATTATAGGGAGGCCTAAGAGTTATTTATAAATACATCTACCTTATTTTCGCCACCTTAACTCTAAAAATCTTCAATATTTACCTTTTAGTATTAAATATATCGTATTAATATTAATATTAAACGTTCAATATTCAATATCCAATACCAGTAATCTATATTCGATATTGATAAGAGCACTGGCAAGGGCTGTCGTAAGTGAACACCTCCGAGGCTCAAACCACCAAGCGCATGGACAATCAGGTGAAGAGAGTGGCGAGTAGGATATCGAGAAAATATCGATTTAGTCATATAGAGTTGGCCTAAAAAAAGATATGATAGCTAAAGAGAGGATACAATTTAGTAAAGTGGGAAAGTGTGGACAAGCGTGGCCTGAACGCTTATCGAAAGCATAAACCCGGGTTTATGAAAGGTATGAGGGGTATTTTAATAAGTTTTCTAGATTTATTAATTCCCTATGTATCTCTAAAGCGCTACGTTTATATATCATGGTGGGAATGTGCGAATGTAGGAGGGCGAGAATATTGGTTCATTTGATTTCGTAACGGACGCATCAGAAAAGATCGAGATCACGATAGGGCTTCGAGGTTTATGCAACCGCGAAATGTTGAAGAAAAGTGGTAAGCCAGAAGGAGATGCTTTAGCTAAAATATACGCATTTTTCGTATGCTCAAATTGGTGTGTTACTATTTTAATGTTTAATATAACTAGATTTGAATAAGAGCATTGTGTGAGGAGACAATTAGGAACGAGGCCTGCTTCACTCGATAGTACTGGATCACAAGGAACTCTCTGTATAACTCAGATATTTCCTTATTTGGCACTAGCGGTCCTGTAGGATATGGTATCTAGTTTATCTTTATGGCTTAGTAGATGATGTATCATGCGACGGTCCAATACTATAAGCTATATTTTCGATTATGGATTGATAGGGTACCACTTGGAGTGGAAATTCAGAGAAACTTTTCTTATATCCTTGGAATCCTTTGATTGGATCATAGATACCAAATAATTTATGCTATTGTGCCAGAGTTACAATTCCGAGCTTCACACCCAAAATGCCTTATCGACAAAGATAACAGTTTCCTTTATTTGGCGTTTCGAGACAACATTCTAGGTCTCGGCGGGTATTCTAGCCATCCATTCGTCCATCCGCCCGTGAGCTTGACTGGACAAAATGCTTGTGTACTAAGGCTACTAAGGCTGGGATCAAGCGACAGTCTGGAGTCTCTACTGAGAAATTAAGCCGTACTATGTGGGGCAATGGAGGGTCATAAACTCTGTTATGTCTTAGGTTTCCCCAGACACCAGCTCGAGGGCCAGGGTCAGATTTTTCTATGCCGCGATGGGACACTTTGGAGAGACCAATTTATTAGGTGGCGAAGCGACTTCAAAATTTGCTAAACATGATTGGCTGATTAAGAGCCTCCAAAAACGTGACATGAATTATCTAGAGAGGGCTGTGACGGCTGTCAAGTTGTGGGGTGGGGAGGATAGCCTCGTGTCAAATAAAAGCCTTGTGCCGGCTGTCATCGCTGCTTTCGGCGAGCCTTCTGTACAAACTTCGAGAATCGCTGCGATCTTTCTTACGAGTCTCGCCTTGCTTTCTCGAGGTATCGCATCAACCCGCGTTAGCCTTGCGAAGGCAGGTTGATACTCATCCCCGACGTCTTACAGCATTACGAAGTGATGGAAGCATGGGTTTGGGACAGCGTCGCTTCCTACCGCCTGCAGCAGTCAGACATAGAGAACTGGCTGGTTAACAAATTTGACTACCCCGCGATATATTTTCAAGTCGAAGTGCGTGAATTGAGCAATCGGAAACTTCTTTTTTTGACGGTTAGCTGAAACACGATAGCACTTCAACGATCATTGGAACTTTCGCATCCCGGCAGCGCTGTCTGATGTGAGTCTTGATATCGTACCCCTACGAGCGAGATAACCCTCTGAATTAGTACTAGTCGGAGAAGGATGAAATCATGGATTTGAGAGAGGCGGATGACTAAAAAGGAGTCTATCTGTCTTATCATGATGAAGACGAGTTACCAAGAGGCTGTGTAAGAAAGTATTGGTGATTTGGGCGATCCAGGTGCTTTATTCTATACTTGTTCCAGTTCTTAATTCCAGTTTTTAATTCCAGTTTTCCAAGCCTTTGGCTGCTGCGCCTGTTGTCAAGGCGCACTTTGAGGGGTATTACGTGAGGGAAGCTCCAGAAGGCCAAGTTGTAAGGCGGAGTGCATACCCCGCCGACCTTAAATAGTTTAGGCAGATGGCTTCCGGTCACCTCACAGCCTCAATTGAGGATTCTTTTTATCGCAAATTCATCTCTCTGATTATCCGTGAAAGACATCAGTATTCAATTCTTTTGTGCATGTCCATTGGGAAAGTTGCTTAGGTTCGCCCTTGCAGATGCCACAAATGGAGCAATTAAAGGACTCTTTTGATGCAGCTGTAACGTACCCAAAAAATCTCCTCCAACACATTACTTATGATCATAATCTCGATGCCTACGTGCAGAGGCTAGATGAGCGCGAGAAAAAGCTGTTTTGTGAGGAAAGTAAGGCAGCGCTGGATTTCTGCGAATTTGGCGATTAGAACCGTGGTACGTTTGAGGCTTTGTGTCTGACCGTTTGACGGGAGCTAATTATCCTCTTGAAATGAGCAGGGTTTCGACTTGACTGTATAAAGCACGAAATTGACTTAAAAAAGCACCTACTAATTAAAACCCTTCTGAACTGCAGAGATCCACGGTGCAGGTTCGTGTGAGTACCCCTGATATAATGCTCTCAAGATTTATTGTCTTTATATATCCTTCCCTTACTCATCCCGAAGGAGAAATAAGGGGTGGTTTGAAAACTACTGGGTACACAAATGCTATTTCATTCGCATCTAGAATGCTAACTAAATTCTATAAGGTTTGTACATGCGCCTCATTCACGAGAGCGGCTGAAAACAACGCGGAAGATGCTTTTATTAATTCTAAGCTACCATCAAGTGATTCCATCATTCTTGGAGTTTATCTTCCCATATGGCAGACAGCAATATGCACAGGACTTCCATTTCAGTGGTTCTCGAGAAGAGAATCGGTTAGCAGAAACAGAGGGAGGCGTTCTTATCCCAGAGCTTGGACGGTCGGGCAGGGACATTCGGCTATGCTATAACTTGAAGTCAGCAGAGCCATCAAATGGCCAGAAAGGTCTACCATGGTCCACCCGACAGACTGCAGTCTATCATTCTTTCGATATTGAAACCGGCCAAGCGTTTTGGATGATTGTGAAAGGAGACAAACTCATGAGGGATCGCATCACCTCGACTATGGAGTCCCTTAGTAGGCAAGATCCAAACCTATTCGACGAGACCACTCAATCATTCACATCTAGCCTTGCTGCACATCTCATAGTGTGTGAGTGGGGTGGCGAGCACTGGCGATGGTACATCGGCTCTCTAGAAGAACAACTACAAGACATGACAGGACGCACTCTCGCAGTTAAAGTTCATAAGCCATCACAAGTGCCGACAGAAACTAGGACATTTTCACCCCAGGCCTTATCACGAAGAACCACATCAGCCCAGATGAACGCGAGCTTAGTAGACCCTAATTTGGAAAAGAAGACATCATTCTCATCACATCGTACACTTTCGTGGCTGACGAAAAAATCCATGAGCCCGTCACTCCAGACAAGACCCGAACCGACTTATTCGCCTCCAAGTCACACAGAGCAACAGACATTCTCCTTTAGTGATTTGCAACAGACCCAGTTTGTCAAGGAGAAGGCTAATGAAGCTCTTTTGGTTTTGAGGGCAAACCGGAATGTTCTGCAAGAGTTAAAGCAGCATTATCGGAGCTTCACAGATTCTGAATATTATCGGAAGCATCTCGGGACTGGATGCACCGATAAGGTTGAGAGACTTATGAAACGCATAACAAGCATCGAAAAGGATTTAAAAATGCAACAATCGAGATTGAAGGCGCTGCTGGGCTTGCTCACTGATCGGAAAACTCTGGCAAGCTATTCAAAAGCTAACTTCCTCACTATTAACTAATAAAACGTAGCTCTATGGCATATTGGAGTACCAGAATATGCAAGTAAATACTCTGCTTGCCGAAAAAGCGCGCCTTTCCGCAGAACATATGGAGACAATGACAAGCGATATGCATGTGGTTGCGTGGAAGACGAAGCAAGAGACAGTCTCCATGAAAATAATTACCTTGGTTACGCTCTTCTTCCTGCCAGGAACCTTTATATCTGTGGGTTTTTTTACTACGAGAGTCTAGCATAGCTAACAATTACAAAGACATTCATGAGTGCAGGTATTGTTGAATTTCTGCCTGCATCTACGGATTCAGCTTCGCAGAAAAAGATCGTCTCTAGAGCGGCCTTGAAGCTATTCATGGTTATAAGCGTGCCATTAATGGTGCTCACTTTTACAACATGGTACGCGGTCTACTGGTGGCATGATCGGAAAGAAAAGCTGCGCCAGAAGCGGCTGGAGACGGAAGGGTTCAAATCCCCCGTGTGACGGCTAGTCGGCTGCCATCCATCTTGAGAGTTCAACCGGCACTCAAGCTTTCGTACCTGAAGTAGAGGTAACTGATACTTAGCCTAAAACCATTAAAACGAGACCTAGAAAGAGAGCGAAGAATTAGACTATCAAAATTTATTGTTTTATGCTATGTTTCGGGCAATCCCGACCCAGCCGAACGTAAGTTAGAGCGCTTCTAGACTTACAAAGACGGGTATAACAGTTTATCTTGCAACTCCTTAAGTATCTCAAGCGTGAATTTGCTCGAATATTATTATTGCTCTTGTTTTAATTGATACTTTGCTACCCTGCGTGAATAGTGTATAGATAACATCTATTCTGCAACACATCACCGTCTATTAGTAAGGCCACTAATATTCATGACTAGCGTAATTGAGAACCGGTACCTAATGAGCTTACTTAGCTATTTTCGCAAAAAACAACTTATTTAACTCTTTTTAGAAAGGTAGGATTGGCTTTTCTAGTCCTTCTACCCCTTTCTGGCCCTTCTGCCCCGAGCCGGGGTAAAAACGTAAATTTTGTATATATTCTCTCTATGACCCTCTCCCTCTGCCTCTGCTTCTATCCCTCTGCCCCCGTCTCTGCCCCTGTCTCTGCATCTGCATCTGCCTCTGCATCTGTCTCTGCACCTACCTCTGCGCCTGGCTCTGCCTCTATTTCTGCCTTTCCTTTTGCACCTGCACCCTTATCTGCCTTTCCATCTATTTCTCTTCTTCCCCTTCTCTCTGCCTCTGCCTTTATCTCTACCTCCGCCTTTATCTTTACCCTCTCTTTCTTCTATATCTAAGGACCTATAGCTAATAAAACAATAAGCGGTGATGGCAATAATTAAATAATTATAATTAGCCGTCTGATTGCAGTTATTATATAATTAAAAGCCGTGATTATGATTTGATTGTATAGTTACATTGATTACCTATATTTTTCCATATTTGGTATAGTAGGCTCGGTAGATTAGGCCCACCCTAAAAGTCGTAATAGACTTTTGATGTTGAGGAAGGCTCTCAAACGTCCTTATTGTCCCTACCTGCCCTCTAAATATTACCCGTATCACCAAGTTCTTCCGTTATATTTAAAAGCCCTTTATTAAGCGCGTGCGTCTAAAGAGTCTCATTTTTACGGTTCCGTCATCGTTTTGGGTAGCAGGAGGCCTACAGGAGCGTTAGTTAATGGCGAAGATGATAAGCTAAAAGGTAAGGAACGCGTGGGGTCTTACACCTTTTACCTCTGTCAGCCCGCACAGACAGATATTGTATGTATTTTAATTGGTTTGGCGCTGCGCACGGTATACAAGGTACGTGCTTTAAGGAGAGAGCCGATCGTTGAAAAACAGTCTTAATACCACGCTTCTATCGCGACTTTTAGGTGGTCTTACCGGAGTTGCCAGTACCAGGGCGTGTTGTAGACACTCCACTGAAGCGCAAGGGCCAATGTTGTGTCTAAGTTTTTATTCTGCTGTTGTATACCGCCCTAGGATTCGAACCCCGCGGCGCTAGGATTACGTACCTAGTTCTATTACAGTTAAATATGTCACGCTAGGCGCAGTGCATGGTAGTGGCGGTAAGATTCTAAAAGGTGGAGCCGTTGCCTATTATGACGAACCTAATATATGTGAGTATATGACTATAGGAAGCTCCTGTGAATGTCACTACTAGGTACCTCCGATAACAAAATATAAGCCAAGCGGGGCGCAGCACAGGTGGGGCTTTCTAACCACTCGGCTAGTTGCCTGATGAGTGGACTACAATAGAGCCGCTGCCCAAGCACAAGACCTTGGTGCCTGACACAACAGCTCTTCGCCCGCACGCCCCAACCTTCACCGTCGACAAGCATCGCCGGCATTCCTTCAGAGCGCATCAACAACTCTGCAGAGGACGACTGCAGCAAATGCGCCCACATTAAACCATAGCTCACCTTGAAATCCAACCCATCTATGCCCAAGAGTCTGTCGGCGCCCAGTATACGCAATGGCCGTGACGCCGCGGCCCCAGCGTGACGAAAAGTCGGCCATCCAAGAGTTTAATTGCTGGGCGGAACAGTCCAGTTGCATGGGAACACATGGTGCTACCCCTGAAGTCAACTGTCCTTTCATCCCGTTCCCCGCAGTCCAGAAATACTTCAGCGATCTTCGCCGAGTCAAAAATCTTTTGAGCGTCCTGTTTGAATCATATGAGATACCTATCGATCCAAATATCGTCCGAGCAACGTTCCCGAGGGTTTTTTGCATTCTCTTACTTCTAGGGAAAGGCCACTTCATTAAGCATTTTTGCGAATATGAAGGGCTACGGGACAGCAAGTTACCTTTCCTAGATCGCCCTAGGGTCTTCCCAACAGCGAATGATGATCCCGACTTCTGGCAAAAGTTCTACAAATAGCAGTGGTTCTTCTGTGCACAAGACATTCGGTATAAAGAATGCGACATATCCTTTGAGAAAGAACGCATACTTCCGATTATCTATAAAGAGAGACTCGCCGGTGGAGGTAGCGCTATTATCTACAAGATCGTTATACATGATGCGTACAATCGCTTAAATCGGCCCGCAAAATTCCAACCAAGTAAGTAACACACCATGGCCCTCGTGTGTATCCTGAGGTTACTTCATCTAACATAAGGCAGAGTTTGAATGATCCGCCTCCTAATACCTTCGTCCTCAAAACCTACCGAACGCAGAATGCAGAGAAATATTATAGAAATGAAGTAGACGCCTTTCGGAGACTGGATTTGCAAGGACCATGTGCAAAAACTATGATCGGATTTTATGGGAGTTTCAAGCAAGATAATACCTACAATGTGATCTTGGAATACGCTGATAAAGGCAATTTGGAGCAATATTTTCGAACTGTTAGCCCACCTACTAGAGAGGAAGACAAAATCAAATTTTGGGAAAGACTTTTCAATCTCGCCAAGGCCCTGGTTCAGATGCACGGCATGCAACCTAGTAAGAATGACGGGCCGCGAATCTTTCCAGGGTACGTATCAATCTATAGATGTTACATAGAGGCAGAATCATGCTGACAGTAGTAGATGGCACCAAGACATCAAACCGGAAAACATTCTTGTTACTAGTGTTGAGGACGGATCAGACTATGACTGCTACTTTAAACTTGCGGATATGGGTCTCAGCCATTTCCGGAGCGAGGTTGCGTGTGATGAAATAGAAGATATAGACAGTCATGGTACCCGGTCTTATGGTAAGCTAGTCCGAGCTTTGAATCTAAGTCGACTAACCAGACTGCTGCAGGTGCCCCGGAATGTTATCGTCCTGACGACTTTTTGGAGTCATGTCCTTTAAAAGTTAAGCAAAAGGTCGATATTTGGTCCCTGGGTTGCATATATAGTGAAGCAGTCATATGGATCATGACGGGACACGACGGGTTATTCCACTACAGAATGCTACGCAGGGATGCGGTCGCGAGTATTCCTAATTTTAGGGACGGTAACTGTTTTCATGACGGGCACGTAGTGCTTGATATCGTCAACTCGAAGCATGCGACTCTCAGAAGCCTTATCGATTCAAACTGTATCACAAACCGTGTTATCGATCCCATGATTAGTTTCATGTTGGCTACTTCAGACACTCGCCCAGATGCACTGCAGTTATGGAAGTGGTCACAGCAAATTTTGAAAGATGCGATGAACCAATTACAGAGCAAAGGCACAGTCAGGTCCTCACCTTATAACCCCAGACCACAGTTATATGATGTTAGCTCGCTTGCCCATTGGCGCGGTGGGCAAGTGTCTACTTCAGAAGGCCAAACCCCCCTAGGTCCTCGTGTCTATGGCCCCCCTGGAGTATATCTGTCAACAGCTTTAGAAGTCCCAGCACGAGGTCCTCCAACTACTGTCAACACTGGTCTAGGCATGCTGGATGGTGTGGCAAATCCGATGTGGAGTGCTCAGCGAGGTGCTGAATTTAGCTTTCCACGTAGGAGTTCTAGCAATCGGTCGACCCAGGGCCAGGGCCCAGGCTTAACAGGGTACTCAGTCAAGCTTCCCGGAGAGGAGCTACTGGACCAAGCCTCCTTTAACGGGAACCACCGGCTTCAAACTCCCTTTATTTCCCCAGATTCTAGGCAGAAGAAAAGAACTACACTTGACTCAGTTCCAAAGCAGAACTGCTCCTTGTACGCCATTCCTCCGGCAGCTTCTCTAGGTGGTCATCAGAAGAATGGCCTTAGCACCTCGTCCCAACAACAGTATTATGCTACGCAATACCGCCACCCCAGCGCCCATGGCAATATTCCTCCTAACAACCGTTTCCAGCCCACTATTTCAACCAGCTTTACTTCTACATGTCCGTATCCGCCTAGTAGTTGTGACAAAAAACTACCAGAGTTAACTATTGACGAGGCACACCGCTGGTTGACGCAGAAGAAGCAAGGAAACAAAAATGACCAGCTTCCGGCGTCTTACTTACTGGACCGTCTTAACCAAAGGGATCATGTAAGGAAGCTCTTGTTTGTATTTATGTTCTCACTACTAATTGATTTAGATGTTCTTAATTGACAACTCCGCTTCGATGGAACAGCATTGGACTCAGGTTCAAGCTCTATTCAAGATTCTCTCATATTTGGTCAAGCGCAAAGATCCTGATGGCCTCGAGCTGAAATTTACCGTCTCCAGCGGAAATACATACAAGTCCAAGAAAACTTCTGACCTGTCCCAGACTCTAGCGGGTATGGCGCCGCATGGCATATCTAACATTACCTCTGATCTCAATGGGATATTGTATACGTATGCAGAAAGGCTTGCTATGCCAAGGGGTATCCGCCGTAAAAAGGTCCGGCCGCTGAGTGTTTACATATTTACGGATGGAGTTTGGCAGCCCGAATGCGAAGCCATACCGCCGATTAAGTATATCGTCGAGAAGCTTCAACAAAACGGGTCACCCGGAGACCAAGCAGGTCTCCAATTCATTAGATTTGGAGACGATCCTATGGGTCTCTCCCGTCTGGAGCATTTAGACAGCAATTTAGGACTACCCAGGTACGATTGAAGGGACACGCAATACTATATTATATGGCTAACGTAATTCTCCTCATCTCAGGGACATTGTCGATACCGAACCGTACGAACGCGGTAATGTCTGGAAAATGCTTCTCGGAGCGATCGACAGGCGGTTTGATAGGCAGCACGAGCGACAGCAAGCCAACACAAGAAGCTCTAATACTAGAACGCCCGAGACGTTTGGTGCTTTGGGGTACAAATGAAGTAAAGTCATCTGTAACAATTTTGTGGTACATCTACCGTGCGTGGTATTATATTACTGGGAGTCTCACATTGTTGTTAGATGTCCACCACTATATCAGGGTATGTTGTTGTCACACTAAACCCGCGGAAGACTATGCCAGCTAATTCAGAAAAGGCATATCCAAGACCACGCGCTTATTGCAAGGTCTTCAAGGACCAGTAGCCCTCCATCTAGGCAGTCAGGAGAGGAAGTGATGAATACAGGCGCTATAATCATTATAGACGTCTAGGCAATACGCGATCGACCCTCCGCTCCATACTACAACTGTCACAGCCGTCAGACGGTTGGTCGCAATTCTTTGAATGGACGGGTATATCACGAGTCACTGGCGCTCTTACCAACAACCCTACATGTAAGTTTCTCTCTGCAGGACTGCCACATCGCCTGGATCCTATACATGTGCTCACGACTCACGGATGCTAATAAATTTTCGTTCATAAGAGTAGTAATTATTATCATCGATTTATAAGGTTTAGCATCATGCTGTAGTAATTCTTGTCCCGTGCTAGAGCACTGAATTAAGGGAATGTGAGATAATCATAATCGCTATAATCTAATCAGTCGTTGATTACATTCTTGCGTGATGCCAATACGTTTGGCGTCATATCGGTACACTGGCAGCTCGCTCCCGGCGGATATGGGTGAACACGATAGTTCCTAGCGCCTCATGTACATAAAGCCACTGTTTTGTTTGCATAGCAGCCAAGGTCTTCATCCTTCATCTGCCGATCGCGCTCAGAAAAGGGAGAACAATTGACTAACTCTTTGAATATACTTAAAAAAAGAAATTATTTCCGCGATAGGCTGATAGTAGCTCCCGGAACTGGTCACTATAAAGACATAGCTGGGAGTAAGGCTGACGAATCTGCCCCTTTAAAAGCTGCTAGGTGAGGAAATTGCTGGCATTTACAAAGAAAATGCTATGATTTACCCTGCGGTCTTTACATTATTGTAAAAGATTTTAGCCATGGCCTACATCGGTTCTATTAATGTACTAGAGAGCGTCCCGTTTCAACTGTTCGGTTTTCTTCGGCTCGCACCACGCCCTGATAATACCTTCACTTGAGACCCTTAGGCCTTCTATGTAGGTTTTAAACCTTGATACGGTCGAAGAGTGAAAAACGTACCTGAGTATTGTGCGGCATTCCCCCCACTAGCACTTTCCCTCTATATACGAAAGCTAAAATAAGCTAGAACTTGTCAGCAACGAAGAGGGTCGGTTCCGGTCGTAGAGGTAGACACCGTGTTAAAGATGTATAGGTTGTCTTTGTCTTCGATTCTGTATGGTCAGTTTAACGTCACCTCCGCGAAGAGCCGGCCAGCTGAAGACGCATGGTGGCTAAATCAAAATCCCAACAACTTGATGGTCGATGGATAGATTTACAGGGTTTACATCCTGGCGGAGAGGTGGTCCGAAACTCTAAAGCCATATTAAGTTGGAGCTCTGAAAACCATAAAACTAGGCCGTTCACTAGCAGCCATAGTTGTTGTCGGCAAAGGGGTTATTGCACAATAACTTGAGTTCACAAATTTCCCAGAGAACCTCACACTCCATCACGGTGACGCTCTTCTCTTGAGCCGGCATAACCATGACACGTATGTGAATATATCCCTAGCTCAATTCTACTATTATGGAGATGGGTCCGAAGCTCACGGTTATGCTCTAATTAAACCCCCCTCTATAAGGCACTACGGGCAATGAGTATAGCACGTTTTTTATCAGACAAACTTACCAATCGTGCAGCTTTCAATGCCGCTAATTCTCTAACCTGGACACCCGATGACTCACTCCAACAAGGCATATATGCTTTCTTTATCTCTACTCTAAACCGCAATTCTAGTGAGTAATCTTTATTTGCTCTCAGCTCCGAACTATGACTTCCACGGCCTCTTCTGCAACAGTAACGGAATCCACTTCAGTCACTCCAGCATCTTCTAGGCTCTCTCAGGCAGCAAAGGTTAACATAGGACTTGGTATCTCGTTTGGTCTTACGCTCGTCATTTTTCGTGGCGTATCTAATCCGGGTTGAACTATTACGGCGGCGAGATGCAGGAGCATACGAAGAGAGACTTGTCGTGGCTGTAAAATAGCAGCGCCAGTTGGTAAAGCTGGGGATAGGAGAACCGGTTCGTTGGTTGCCTGCGAATAGCCATGACTGAGCACTAGCATGTAGCGAGAGGCTAAGAATGCTAGCTTGGAATGAATCACCCCGCTTTAATCAGTTCCTAGGAGATGATGACAGAGGTGGTAATTTCGTTAGAGCGTGATAAATATGAATGCCCAGATCAGTCAGACGTGTGGTAAAAACATTGTCCAGTCGGGAGTTTCATAGCATCCCGCTGGTAGAGATCTCAAACTCACAAACACCTCCACAAATAGATACAACCTTGCGCAAAAATAGAGCGCCAACCCAGCCCCATTAATGATTCTGGAGACTCATTTTTCTTTGATAACAATCCTAAGCCTGCGGTTTCTCCATATAGCTCCCGAAATGTTGATCGTGACGTCTGCTGTATAGTCAATGTCGTCTATTTCCCCTAATCGTCGCAAAAGAAAGAGGGCGGTACGCGTCAGAACCCAGGATAATGATATACTCGTTCTAAGAATAAGGCTTGATACCCGTCACACCCAACGCTCGACCCCCGAAGGAAAAGAGAAATTCCATGCCGCACAGTGGATACCACCGAAAACGATGAAGATGCTCCCAGTAAGGAACCCCCAGCGGTTTATGGGATAGAGAGACGTTTTGATAGCTTCTACGCTGAGGCGCGTTAAAGGGAAGTTCCGATAGTTGTAGAAATTGATGTGAGTATATGCGTTCTCTTCGTCTTGTAGGCTTTTAGGATCGTGCGTGTTCGTTATAAGCGGAGCTACTGATCGCAATTGAAGTACTGTTGGTTCATTAATCCCGTATGGCTTCTCCCACCAAAGGTAGAGGATGAATACAGCAATAGGAATGTAGGCCAATGTGCTGATTTCCAGCGTGGTAAGGGAGAGGTTTTGGATAGCACGAGCGATGCATTAGACAAGCAACCAGAGGACCTGGAACAAGGCAACAAGCTTGACAGCACTGTCTGCTTTTCCCTTATCTTCAATATCTTTTTTTGTGATTATGTCTTCGTATGATAGTCGCCCATCTTGCAATAGCATCTGAATAGTGCTGATGTCTAAAAATCTTGGCTTGACTACACCAGTGGCATCCTGCAAATGAATACAGAAGCCACCCATTTGTGCATAAAAGCGATGAACATTAGATAATTGGGGGTTCGTCGGATGTAAAGATTGGTTTTGTTCGACTGGAAAACCTCTTACTGCGACACGTTCGAAGAGGGCGGTGTATACTAGGATCTCTGGGGCTAGACAGGGATGCACATAACAATTACGCTTGGACCCTGTCAGAAACTTTACAAGCAATTATAGGCACAAAAGGCTACCGTTTACTACTTCTTGCCTATGCTAATCATATAACTCTTAAGAAAACTCATATAACTAGGTATACAATCGTATATCCAAGGTTAGGAAGGACTATAATTAGATAACTTATATAATCATAATCGCTCTTTTAAAGCGATTATATTGATTATGTGCATCCCTGGGGCTAGAATGCCGATTGGAAGGCAAAGTGTCCGGTCTGCCCAGCGATACTTCCAAGTGGCCCAAGGAGGTGGGATATCCGGGTGCACTACGATCCAACAACAAATGAAAACAGTGAAGATACACGACCAAATGATGTCAATAGTTCCTCGATTGTTTGGAGATGATGTCCATCCAACTCTTTCGGCGTCTTCTGCTGCGGCTAGTACGCTAACAGGAGAATTGATGACGAGATAAAGGAATATTAGGTAATGAAGCTTGATGAAATGGGACATCTCGAATACTCCGATAGAAGATGTGGATGTGCTGCGCGGGACCTAATGAACAGCGGAGGATGTGCTTCTAAGGTTTCATTACTACTAGCAAACACTCTTTATTCCAGTGGTGTGAGAGGCATAGCTTTTGGAGATATACGCATATGATGTTTAGAGGAGCAGGGTAGGATCCTCGAAGCCCAAATAGCAGATACGCAATCTTTCTAGGGGTGGTTGGCGCTTCTGATGGCACTTTGGCCCGTTTCCTTATTCAGACTAGTTTCTCCACTCCTTCGGTAATTTAGCTTACTCTGCTGAGTGGGGGGTGCGGTGGGGGTCAATTCATTACCGGAACTGCTTCCTCCGCAACGAGCGCACTGTAAGGAGCGATGGCGGGAGTCGCTTGTGTACGTATAGCTGAGAGCCAGACCTGCACGAAGTTTAGTACCTTAATGTCCAATTAGATTGTTTGCGAGAATGTCAAACCTATAACAGATAGGGATAGTGCCCTTTTGGCATTCTTGAATATCCTATATCACCATGCACGGCTTACGCTCACGTACGAATACAGCGTCGTTCGGTATGATTCGGTACTGGATGCTGAGTGGATATGCTTTTGTTGATCGGGAACCGTCTTCCCCGCCATGGCTTTTGTTCGCCGGCATCGCTCTAGCGGCAGAGCTTTCCCGCGCTCAAAAATGTAGTAGAGGCATATATAAGGAGGTTTGGCCGAGTGCATGAACAAGATAACAATAACGCTTTTATTACTTCTATTAAACTACGAAGGGCATCATAGGGAGAAAATTTGAATACTAAGCATCGGGAATCTAATTTTAAGAGACAAAATGGGGTCCCTAAAGCCAACTAAGAAGACTATGATGGCGCAGCAGTAATAGCCATCAGGCTCCCATGATTATGGACTTCATCTATCAGAAAGCGCTAATTCAATTCTAGATACGATGCACGAGATAATGAGTTGCACCTAAATGAAATCCCTATCCCAGAACCAAAGTCACACGAGATTCTCGTTAAGGTCGCCTGCGCTTCCTTGTGCCATTCCGATGTGATGCACTTCGAACCTAATGACCAAGGATTAATTCTGGGGCAAAATCCAGTTACTATTGGACATGAAGCCACCGGTTACGTGGTAGAAATTGGATCCGACGTTAGCGGTTTTAAAGAGGGTGATAATGTTGGTTTTATCTGCGCCGTTGATTGTTGTTTCGAGTGCGAGCCATGCAAAAAGGTGCACAACGCATGGTGTGTGACAGGGAAGCAAAAAATGCAGGGCTTCTCATGTAATGGTTACTTCCAAGAATATGTGTGCGTGGATGCAAGGAACACAATGGTGTTGCCTGGAGAGCTGGATGCAAATTCAGCTGCGCCGCTGTTCTGTGCAGGTGTTACAGCGTTCCATGGGGTTGAAGATTGCGGGTTGAAACCCGGACAATGGATGGCTGTGATCGGATGCGGTGGATTAGGTCATCTAGGAATTCAATATGCTAAGTAAGTGCACTAGTTGGCTAAAAAGCTGCCGGTGAAATTGGTTAGTTGTGTCTGGTTCTACAAATTGCTAACTCCCATTTCGCAGAGCAATGGGACTCAAAGTTATCGGGTTGGATATTGCGGGTCGGGCGCTAGAAGAGGCGAAACGCTCGGGAGCCGATCATGTGTTTAACTCGATGACGGAGAAAGATTGGCAGAAAAATATTGTAGAAATCACGGCAGGTGGAGTTGATGCAGCCGTCAATTTTACTGCGTCCAAGAAATCTTACGATGACGCTCCTGCTATAATAAGGCCCGGGTTCGGCATACTAATGGTCGTCGGTATTCCCCGACAGCCTTTGGAATTCAATGGGGTAAGCATATTCTTGGTGAAAGGACCTCCATTCCTCCGTTAATAATTGCAGCTCGATATTGCTCTTGGACGTTACCGCGTGATGGGCTCTAACAATGGCAGTAAGTTACAAGACTCAAGCCTTTCAGTTACTATGGATCCGTGAATTCTGATGTTTCACAGCGTGCTACAATATGAGGCCCTGCATCGAGTTCAGCGCTAAACACGGAATCAAGCCCCACCTAAACTATTTTAAACTCGAGCAAGTGCCGGAGATGGTTGAGTTAATGGTAAGTTAACCCTAGTAACTCTTAGCATGCTCCTAGGCTAGCATCCAATTAGAACTCGCACAAGGCTCAAGGAAGGATGGGGGTACAGTTTGATTGAACAAGGCTTGGCCATGGAATTTAGGAAATTCAGAGACAATTTGATCTTTTTATAATTGCCGAGTAATACTCGCTGTAAAATAAGTAACCACAGAAGACGGAAGAGATTCAATATACAAGGAAAATGATGTGGTTGAGAAGGAACTCAAAGGGTTATGGCAACCGGAAGAGATTTCTCGGAGCTCTGTGCCAAGATATTTCACGTGCTTGCGCGACGACCAAGTGTCGCGTACTTGACCGGCCTTCCAACAACGTCCACCGAAATTGCAAAGGACCAAATGTACTTACGACCCGCCTCACGAACGTACAAACGCTGTGCTAACATTATTCCAGGCATCGTCCTAAAGCCCTCGCATCGGGTGAAGACAAGGAGAACGGCACCCCCGCCTCGCAGAAGGCCGTCCGGCTGTACGGTGGAACGCCTCAATCCGTCGACCGCCTTGTTCGCCCCTTCAAGTGTCCCGGCTCCGCAGCCCCTACACGTGCATCCGAGAAGCCAGCACGAAAGAGGCGTAAAATCAGCTATGCGGACGCTGATGGAAGCACGGAGGATGGTGACAAGGCATATACCAACGAAGATCGCCTTGCCCTTGCCACCCGGGATGTCAACAGATATCCGGTGTTTAAGGTAAAGGACAAGGGCATAGCATTCAAACAGAAGTTTGCAGTTCCTTTGCTGAACAAGGATACCGGGGCTTACAACGCATTTCGACCGGCACCGCTGTTAGGAATGCGGCAGGGCAGGGTGTTTGTTGCTAGACCTCTTCATGATCCGAGCGGAGAGTTTGCGATAGTATTGTATGATCCGACGATTGATGATAAGCCGATCGGCCAGGAAGAAGGGAAGGCAGATAATGGAGTGGTGGAAAAGTTAGACGTGCCACTTGTGCATAAAAGTTTGGCAGATATATTGGGGTTGAAGAAAAAGGTGGAAGAGCGACCAAGAGTTCCCGTAGTTATTGATCCAAAATTAGCCAAAGTCCTTCGTCCGCATCAGGTAGAGGGAGTTAAGGTAAGCATCCCACTCTTTATCATCGTTCAATGTACTAATGAACGCAGTTTTTGTATCGGTGTACTACCGGTTTAATTGATCCTAAGGCCAACGGATGCATTATGGCAGACGAGATGGGCTTGGGAAAGACGGTAGGATTTTTCCACATACTTATAGTCAGTGCCAAATGCTTACTTTTATAGCTTCAATGCATTACGTTAATGTGGACCCTACTCAAACAGTCCCCAGACGCTGGGAAGCCTACGATTCAGAAATGTGTTATTGCCTGTCCATCAAGTCTAGTGAGGAACTGGGCAAATGAACTAGGTGAGCAAGATCTTATCATTTTACTCGAATCCGGTACTAAAATCACCAGTAAAATGGCTTGGTAAGGATGCTGTCACTCCGTTCGCCATCGATGGCAAGGCATCAAAGGAAGAATTAGTCCAACAGCTTCGGCAATGGTCCATCGCTAGTGGTCGTGCCGTGGTCCGACCGGTGCTTATTGTGTCATATGAGACCCTTCGTCTCAACGTGGATGAGCTCGCCAATACACCTATTGGGCTACTCCTGTGTGACGAAGGTCATAGACTAAAAAATGGCGAAAGCCAGACCTTCACAGCATTGAATGGACTCAATGTCCAGAAGCGTGTCATTCTCTCTGGAACACCCATACAAAACGATCTTTCTGAATATTTCTCCCTCTTAAATTTCGCCAACCCTAATTACCTCGGGACTCGTAACGAATTCCGCAAAAAATACGAAATCCCTATCCTTCGTGGCCGCGACGCTGCTGGATCCGATGCAGACCGCAAGCGTGGCGACGAATGTCTTGCGGAACTGCTCACTTTAGTTAACAAGTTCATTATTCGTCGGACCAACGATATCCTCTCTAAGTACCTCCCCGTCAAATATGAGCACGTCGTATTCTGTAACCTCGCGCCGTTTCAAAAGGATCTGTATAATCACTTCATTCAGTCTCCAGACATTAAAAGTCTGCTTCGTGGCAAAGGCAGCCAACCGCTTAAGGCTATCGGAATGCTTAAGAAATTGTGCAACCATCCAGACTTGTTAGACCTTCCGTCAGACCTACCGGGCTGCGAGGATTTCTTTCCTGAAGACTTTGTACAGAAAGATGCACGCGGTAGAGACCGAGAAGTAAAATCTTGGTATTCGGGCAAAATGCTCGTGCTGGACCGGTAGGTCTCCATCCGAAGATTCTCCAGGCTTTATCTTCTATTTGTGACTAATATATTGACAGTATGCTTGCCCGTATTCGCGCTGACACTAATGACAAAATTGTTCTCATATCTAATTACACTCAAACTTTGGACCTCTTCGCTACACTCTGCCGTGCACGAAACTATGGCTGTCTCCGCCTCGATGGCACCATGAACGTTTCGAAGCGCCAAAAGCTGGTTGATAAATTTAATGACCCTGAAGGTCCTGAGTTCATCTTTCTGCTCTCATCAAAAGCCGGTGGTTGTGGCCTCAACCTAATTGGCGCCAATCGCCTTGTGCTATTCGACCCAGACTGGAACCCGGCCGCTGATCAACAGGCCCTGGCAAGAGTATGGCGGGATGGCCAAAAGAAGGACTGTTTTGTGTACAGGTTTATCGCTACAGGAACGATTGAAGAAAAGATCTTCCAGCGCCAGTCTCACAAACAGTCACTCTCCTCTTGCGTAGTTGACTCCGCTGAGGATGTGGAGCGACATTTCACTCTCGATTCGCTACGTGAGCTGTTCCAGTACCGCGACTCCACGAGGAGTGATACGCACGACACGTTTAAGTGTAAGCGATGTAGGAAGGAGGATGGACGGCAGATAGTCCGGGCTGAAGCCATGATGTACGGTGATACAAGCACGTGGAATCATTTTGTAAATGATGGAGCAGCGGGGCCACTTGGGAAGATTCAGGATTTGTTATTGAGGCAGGAGACGAGCGAGAACGACGTGAGTGCGGTTTTCCAGTATATTAGTCACTAAGCGATAGGCGTCTATGGAACCGAAGGAATTGTAAGGGGAGGGCTGCTTGGTCGAACTTTGGCATTTGGGGTATTTTACAACGCAGAATTGGTAGCTCCTCTGCAGATACTGTATGATATTGCTAGACTTCTACATTATGAAATTACGGCTTCCTATATACACCACTGCTTCTCATCCGCATACAAAGGAAAGGTTTGAAGTCTGTAGGTTTGCACACGTCCCAATTACACGCCAGAATCATCCTCCACAATGCTATCGCTACTAACATACGCATCCCATGTAGCACACGTTCCGTTCAAAGTATCGTAATCAATGAGCCCGGTGATTTCGGTGTAGCGTTCAACAAACTGTAGCGCCAGACCTTCCGAGGTATGCCAGCCAATATGGCAATGCATCAACCAAACACCGGGGTTATCTGTAAGAAAAGCAATGACAAGATACCCGCTAACTGGCAGTGTAGCCACATCACGGCGGGGCGGGTTGTCTGTATTGAGAGTAACAGTTGTGTCGTAGGTGGCATCCTCACCCGTTGCAAGGATGTAGAAATCATGCCCGTGCAAATGGATTGGATGCGGAACCGGGATTGAAGTCTCAATGACCCAGTATACCCACTGCTCCGCCGTGGACAAATTGTACACGCATTCAGCCTCGCTCCAATCTGTCTCACCGTTATACAACTGTAGCAACGTCGGGTCGGCCCATTCAACCTGGAAGCTCTCAGCGCCAATCTGCCAGCGGAATAGACTGGCGTCATTCTTGCCGACAGCGACGGTAAGATCCTCACCGGTTGGGCTAGTAACAGTCTGCGAGACGTAGGGCACGAGACTAGCACTAGGCTCGTCAACGCAGTCGTCAGTATAGCTGTACGCAGTCGTAGTCGGGTCAGCGGTACTGCTTGAGTCATATCGGACAATTCCTCGGATGTTGTCCCCATCGCCGTTGTTACTGCATGTCACTTGCGGGATCGCACGCATCCAATAATCAGTGGCATCCGTTGGTTGATTGGCCTCGACAATGACGTTGTAGCGCTGACCTACTCGATGTTAGCGAACGTTGTTTCAGGCACTTCCCAGCGGCCTCCCTACCCATTGTAATATCCAAGACATCAGTGGTATATGGCACAATAGGCACAAAATCAGTAGATATTACAGTCATGGTGTGATTATCGATGGAGAATTTGAAATGAGTGTCAATCGCCCCGTTAATGACGCGAAGCAAATACTTGGTTCCGGACGTAAATGTGGCTTCATAACGCGTGCCGCTACCGTTGTATTCATTCATCCCATTAATAAGGCCAGTGGTCATGAGAGGAGGTCCGGTCACTTGAGCGTAGGTGTATAGAGCATCAACTGTATCATGGCTCCAATCATTAAGGAAGACAGTACCGAGCTCTTCGTCGTAGTCGCTTGTTGCAGGCCCATTGATAACAATTGGACCTAAACATATTAGAACGCATGTTTGCCATGAGGATTGCTTCAGAAGCTCACCGAAGACACCTTCCCACGCTTGTAACGAAAAGTGAGAATGGTACCAACTAGTTCCGTATTGACTAGCTTTCCATGTGTATGTCATGGATTCACCAGGCTACAAGAGGATTAGCAAAGCATAATAAAAAAAACTGAAAAGAGACTTACAGCGATGGGGCACTGAGTAAGGCTAGGAACACCGTCATTTTGATTAGTCCAATTTTGACGCACGCCGTGCCAATGAATCCCAGTCCCATTATTTGTGAGACTGTTTGTGACATGGATTACCAGGGTGTCTCCCCAGTTTGCTTCTAGAGTCGGTCCAGGTATAGTTCCATTAACAGCTAAAACAATCCTGTCAAACCCGTCTGGCGCAAGCGTAGTGTTCGTAACATCAAGCCAATACTAACAACATTAGCGAAGTCTTTAATTCCGATTAGTCAGTAAGCATACCTCAACAATGACTCCAGTATCTGGCCCGTCAGTGTAGTAATCAGTGCTGATGTCATAATCGCACCAAACGCTTCTGTCACTAGCCGTATTACCACTGCAAGTTGCTACAGCAGCAGAGGATGTAGTCGAAGATGCTATGGTAGAGACCGAAGATGCTGCCTGCGGTGCAGGGCTAGCGAGAGCAGCCGTGAAGAACACGAGTAAAGGGGTTAGAATCATTGCGATTTAAGATGACTCTGAGCGCTAAAGGAAAATTATAGGCCCTTAGTTGGAAATACGAATGGTATGTGATTTAAAAAGATTGAATAGTAGGAGGAAGAGACAGGGGATCACTGCTTGATTGCAGACTACTCTGATGGGAGATTGAAGGCACACTGGACGACATATAAACACTCTGAAGCTGGGATGCCTCTTGCGGAACCCATCGTGCTCGCTTGGTCGTCTGATACTGTATGCCTGCCTGTCACCAAATCTATGATAGCCCCGAGGCTTACGATGAGAGGTGCCATCGACTGTAAGCGAAGGTACGTTGCTGTAGCTCACCCGGCAGTGAATGCCTTCAGGAGCTTGCATTGCATCTAGGATTCGTCATCGGTGTTTGGCAATACAATTACGTGTTCGCGAAGTAACCGAATAAAGCGGGATAAGAGCAGGGTGCTAGTCTAAACGAATCTTGAAATAGGAAGTTCTATTCAAGTCATGAGACTCCGAGAACTTGTGCAAGCCTGGAGACGGTTGAGGGTTCGTAAGCGTAAGCCGCAGCTCTTGCATATGAAACTATTGAAAAAAGAACCGGGACAGACACACTGGGGCGTAGTGGAGAGCCTCAAGAACCCTAGCTTTCCTTTCAAGTGTAGTAGACTAGAAAGGTAGCCGGGGAGCTAGAAGTAGCAGATGCCCAGAAACACTTTACTGAACTTGGAAGAGGATTCTCACCCCTGCATAAGCGATGAACTGACACTCAAGGAAAAGAACAAAGCTTGATCAAGGGGCATGCGGGCGGAGAAATTTTTCAAAGAGCAACTGCAGGACATTGAAGCTTTTTTCGGTCACGATCGCCTTCATATCCTAAAAGTCATGTTGGTATTCATCATGTTAAAGTTAGATTGCTATTGAAATGAACCTGTGTGGACGAGATAGATAGCTGCTACCGTTTCGACATAGAATGGTAAGAGCTTTGTTCTTGATGTGATATTCTAAATTCGGGGACCTCCTTGACTGTTCCGTGTTTCTAACGCGTAGGTGACGAGGTATGTAGAAGCGCACATTCTAAAAAGGGTCACAACTGACATTCTTAGGGGAGGACTAAGACCCGGTTAGGTTTGTGTTGGTCGGGACCCATTCCTGTGTTTGCACTTTGGGTTATTAGTGGATTAGGTTCACATCTGATAAGAAAGTAAGAAGGAAATAAAAGTGTCGAGATCGCCTAGCTGGCCACCAATTAATTGCTACGTATGCTAGTATAGGTGACGAATACTAGACAGCCTTCCAATCTAATTGGTCTGCATCCTCAATGCTATCCGGGATCTGGGTAGCTGGGTCCAAGGGGTTGTGGATACTGTACAGGGAGATCCGCGCTAGCACTACGTGCCCCACTCATCCCAGCGCTTGGTATTCTGGAGAATTGATGCCAGGGAGGTAGTATAGCTGAGTATGGCTGAGTTAGGGGCTTGAACCGGGGTTTGGGGAGACGCGCGTGGTTGAGGCTTGTCGCTTGTGAACGGGCCTCTTTTTCCGGAAGCCACGCCCGCAGCTAAGATAACCTCCGAGATCCACATGAGGATTCGAACGGCCGTCACACCAATAAAGACGCTATTCCCGTACCGAAGGGCGCCGCATTACGTCGGCGGTGCATGTTCAGCCCCAACAAGCACTTGCATACACTGCTAAGCAATCAGAAAAGTCATTCTTGTCAACCCCCCCCCCGAGTCGCCTCGCCGCGCGTCGTAACCTCTTGCAACTTTCGTTTCATGCAGGAACAGAAGTTTTTGGAAACAAAGCCATTGTGACTTTCTCGATTCTTCTATTTTGAACTAACAGGTTCCTGCGGCTGGCAAACCGCGCGCATGACCTGTTTACGTTGCTTTCTCGCTATCGATTGAACTACTGTAACCCCTGTCCATTATGGGGTGTGCGGGACGGCCACATTTCAGCCGGGCTAGATCCTTGTAGCCTATAGTGCAAATTGAGACTCGTCAGCACTTCCAGAAGAAGACAAACAGGATATTAAACGGTCTTAGACCTGCTGGTGGGTACTCTTCGCACATACTGTATATATCACACATCCACAGCCTACTAGCATCGGGGTCCCAAAGCACTTCTTCACATTCGAACGCAAACTTGTTTCTCTAAAATGAATCTCATCCTTCTAGTTGCCAGTTTGGTAGCCTATGCTGGAAGCTGTGTATCCGCTTCTGCTCTTAAGCCACGCGCGAATCAAGCCACGCCTACTACCTTCAAACTTTATGCATACGGACCTAACATCACTAATGGCCTAAGATTCTTCTACGGCGATGGTAGGCCTTCTTTGATACGAGAAACGTTTAGAGGCTATCGTACTGATAGGAGAGAAGGCCAGGCTTACATCGGGTCGAGTGCTCCACCATCTGTTACACAAGCTGTAAATATTACATGTAAGTGATTTATCTTTTCAAAATAGTTCTTTCATACACTGACAAAACAGTGACATCAACGGATTCTGATACAACTTTCCTCGTCAATGCGGACTCTGCGACTACAAACTGGACCTCGCAGCCAATGATGTACATCGATACTACAACTAATGCTTTCGAACCCGTCGGGTTTACAACTTCTAATACTACACTCTCCGAGGGCGAAGTAACCGAAGGTTTTGGGTTATATGGCGGTTGGGCGTTTCATCTGAATGACGCAGGAACAGTGGACATGAACTTCTACGCAAGCCCAACGGAGGAGAATGACGTCTATTTGGTAAAATGGAACGCTGCTAGCACAAAGGCCACGGATGGCATCTCTATCGCACTTAGAACCGAGGCTCCCATGGTGATTACCTAACATCTCCGCTGCTAAGCCTTAGCCCGCGCGCCCGGAGCAAGTTAAGGGTAGCCCTTGTGTCATTTTCATTCTTCAGTAACTTAAAATTTTTAAGGCCTTGGCTTTCTTAATATCAAAACAGAAGTGAAACAAAGCGAAGAAATATCTAAGCGCTAGTGAACAAGTGACGTGGTGGCCTATGAAGTAGTAAGGCGCCTTTCAAAAGCTTCTAACTCTATCAACGTGTCATTTACCAAATTTTCAGAATATGGACTAATATTTGCGTATCCAATTATCTGTCATACTGAAGATAGTTGTGAGTAATGTTTTTTTTTTGGAAAGTTTACTATATCGAAAACCGTCAGTCTCGTATAATATGCTCTATATAATTACAGCCTCATGCGTGCTCATACAAACGTCAGCCCAATATAGTCACGACCTATAGCAAACTCTGGGACTCTGGGACTCTGGACTCTCTGACTCACCTGTGGCTCTCAAAGCAGCTTATCCTAAACTATCCGACCCTCGCTGAAAAGTAGCAAAAGCGCTTGTTAAAATGCTTGTTAAATCTGACAATGATTATTTTTCGTAATGAGATGAAACGAAGGATTCTAGTATTCTGTAAAACCCTGCCCTTTCTTCCTTGCGCCGCATCCTGCACAAGAAATGTACATCTAGTCTAGAATAAGAATCTCTGCATATACACAAAGTTGCTATACCAGTCCAAACAGCATAAGAATGTTGAGAAACCTAATATAAGTATTATCTTTAATAACTAAAGGTACTTACAACCATTTCAAGTGTTGAGAATCAACCAATTAGCAGCTAGTGACCGGGGCTTCCAGTCGCTAGTATCGATAGATCAATCAAGTCTTCGTTTCAGTGTTTAAAGAACCAGTGAGGTTATCCATAATCAATATTAATTAG